>CABHPQ010163231.1:0-29365 GCA_902168405.1 Peromyscus aztecus | reverse complement strand
AAAAAACAAAAGCTTCCTTCTTCCACATCCTTTTATGCGGGCTGCCACCAAAAGGTATGGCCCCGACTTAGGTGGGTCTTCCCAGCGCAAATAATCCAATAAAGAAACTCCCTCACAGGGTCGGCCAGCTGCGTTGCTTTAGTTGCTTCCGGATGTAGTTAAGTTGACAACCAAGGTATCCCAATGTGTGTGGGTGTCTGGCCGGCCTGTGAGTCCATGCACCACGTGTATGCAATGCTCTCAGAGGCCAGAAGAGGGAGTCAGACTCTGTGGAACTAGTGCTACAGAGACTTGCCAGCCAACGAGCCGGTTGTCGGAATTGTATCCGGTTCCTCTGGAAGGGCAGCCAGTGCTTTTAGCCCCGGAGCCATCTCTTCAGCCACTAACTTTAAATATTTCCTCATATTTCATTTTCCATTTGGGAACAGTTCTTTACCTTAGGACAGAGTTCATCTAAACTCCTTTCACATTTAAAAGCATTTCTGGTGTTAGAGAGATGGCTCTTGCCGAGGGCCCGGGTTTGGTTCCTAGAACCTACAGAATGGCTCCTAATAGCCTATAACTCCAGTTGCAAGAGGTCTGTTCTAGTTAAGTGTCTGACGCTGGGATGAATCCATGACCAGAAGGAACCTGGGAAGAAAGGGGATTTTTTTAATTTATTATTATTATTAGTAGTAGTAGTAGTATGCTTATTGGCCCAAAATTACAGTCTATTACTGAAGAAACCCACCTTGGGAATCTCAAAGCAAAGACTATGACAGAATGCTGCTTACTGTCTTGCTTAGCTCTCTTTCTTCTACAACCCAGGACCCCCTACCCAAGGCAGCAATGCCCACAGACGATCTGCCAGCATCAAACAATAATCAAGAAAATGTCCAGCAGATACAACAACAGGCCAGTTATGTGGAGGCTGTTTCTCATTTGAGATTCCTTCTTCCCAGATGCCCCTAGTTTGTGTCAAGTTGATAAAAACTAGCAACACAGGAGCAGACACCCTCTGGCCTTTTCAAGAACCAGGCATGTGTGAAGTGCACACAAACATACATGCAGAGAAAACACTCAGGCACATTAGATTTAAAAATAAAAAAATTTTTTGAGACAGTGTTTCTCTGTGTAACAGTCCTGGCTGTCCTGGAACTTGCTCTGTAGACCAGACTGGCCTCAAACTCACAGAGATACAACTGCCTCTGTGCCCCCCAAGCACTGGGATTAAAGGGGTGCACCATCACACCCAGCTCAAAAAAAATATTTTTAAGGTATTTGTGGGGTTGGAATGAAGACACATCGGTTAAGAGCGCTGGCTCCGCTTCCAGAGGGCCCAGGCTCGATTCCCAGCACACATGTGGCAGCTCATAATTGTAACTCCAGTTCCAGGGGATCTGGCATCTTCTTCTGGCCTCAGCAGGCACCAGGAATGCACAGACAGGCATACATGCGGGCACGACATTCATAGACACAAAAATAGATAAGTAAAATTTTAAATTAAAAAGGCATTTCTTTAGCCTTCATCAAAATTAGTTTTGTCAGGTGGTAGCACATAGCTTTCATCCTAGAACTCTGTAGGTACGGGAAGGAGGATTTCTATGAGTTAGAGTCCAGCCTGGTGTTCCAGGCCAGTGTTACACAGTAAGACTGTGTCTCAAAAAGACACAATCACACACACACACACATACACACACACACACACACACACACACACACGACCATTTTTATCTGTAACGGTTTCCTCTTTTTAAAGATAGTTTTATCTTTTTTCTTTACAAAATTTATGAGATATGCTTCCTAAATAAAATAACTATACTTCAGTTAAAATCTAGGAAGCTGTGCCTGAAATACAGAAAACATGGACTCTGTATCTTAAATACCTAAGCATAAATACAGGCAAAATATTGAGGTATTTCTGTGTTCTCTCAAATGAACTATTTGTTAAAGATTTAAGACACCTTAACAGCCACCCAAAACCTGCTCTTGCCAACAAGGATTCTTTCCTTTGGGTTGTCAAAGCAACCAAAAGGAAGGTTAAGTCTGGCCTTTCTGTCTCCTCCTGATTTTAGTCTCCTTTACTTTGGGGTCACCTGTTTTCCTTTGTAGTAGGATGTTCATCATTTAGCAAATAGCTACAAAATTATGTTATCCCTCCTTAAATCTGAAGACACAGATAAATTATTATAACAAATACCATATTTATGATTTAATGAAATACATCAGAGTTATCTGTAAAACTCATGACGCCTTTGTAAGCCTTAAGGAGGCTAAACAGGGTTTTTAATGATGCTTTTTTTTTGGTCCCAATTATTTTAGCATTGCATCTTATCTAGGGGTCGACAAGATAGAGATTGCTCTGTATTTGAGAGGAGGGAATCTCACTTTAAAAAATGCCTACATACAATTGGGCTATGTAGGACATTTTCTTAATTAGTGACTGATGGGAGTGGTGATCAGCCCATTGTGGGTGGAGCCATCCCTGAGCTGGTGGTCCTGGGTTCTGTAAGAAAGCAAGCTGAGCCAACTATGGGGAGCAAGCCAGTGAGCAGCACCCCTCCATGGCCTCTGCATCAGCTCCTGCCTCCAGGCTCCTGCCCTGCTTGAGTTCCTGTCCTGACTTCCTTCAATGATGAACAGTGATTTGGAAACACAAGTCAAATAAACCCTTTTCTTCCCCAAGTTGCTTTTGATTATGGTGTTTCATCACAGCAATAGAAACCCCAACTAAAACAGAGATTTTAGGCAAATCTAATTTTTTGTTGTTGTTTCTTTGTTGTTGAAACAGGGTCTCACTATGTAGCCTTGGCTGTCCTGGAACTTGCTATATAGACCAGGATGGCCTTGAACTCATAGAGATTGGCTTGCCTATGCCTCCAAGTCCTAGGATTAAAGGCATGCACCACCATACCTTGCAAACCTGTTTTTTTTTTTTTTTAAGTGGCAGTAGCAGTAAAAACCTCATCCCGTGGCTTAGTGGATAAAATTATTGCTGTGCAAGAATAAAGACTGGCATGGCTCTACTGCAGCCAGGGTCTGTGTTGATGTCCGTGGCTCCTGTTACCATCAAAGGCTATGCAGATGCCCAGGATCTAGGCTGACACCTGAAGCCATATTGGTGTCTGGGGGGTCATGCTGCCACCAGGGCAATACAGATCTGAGTGGCCTGAGCTGCTACCCAGGGCCATGGTGATATCTAGGCCTGTGCTGTGGCTGCGAGCCATGTCTGGGTCTGTGGTCCTGCACAGCCAGGGTCTGTGTTGATATCCATGGCTCCTGTTACCATCAAAGGCCATGTAGATGCCTGTAGTCTGGGCTACTGTTGGAGTACCTGGGGCCCTGTTGGAGTCTAGGAACCATGCTGCCACCAGGCCCATACAGGAGAGCTGGCCCTGTCCTTCATAGGAGAGCTGTCCCCACCCTCCCACCCCTACCCCACACTTGAGAAAGCTGGCTCCACCCCTCACCTCGGGTGTGGGAGATCTGGATCCACCCCTCACTGGAGGGGGGTGGTTCCTGTGACCCAGACTGGCCAACTCAGCTACCACCCAGGCTCACACCCAGGGCTTTGAGACGGCGCTCCTGGACATCTATCCCATCTGTGTCCCGCTGCAGCCTATGAAGGAACTGGTCCTACAGAACCATAGCTGCAGGACCTCCATGACTCAGGGCAACAGCAGGATCTCTGAGAGGAGTCTCAGTGAGGGTCCAGTGTTGGTGGTGTCTCAGAAGCCAGAGGCCTTGAACCACACCGACAACACATGACACAACGAACATTTGCAAGTGAAGCTGTTTAGATAAAAGGGTACACTGCATGATACACGGCAGCTCCCAGTGCCCCCAAGACAAATGAAGAGGTGATGGAGAGGTCAGAAGGATGGAAGAGCAAAGTGGGATTTTTGTGTTCATTTTGTTTTGCTTTTTTTTGTTGTTTTGTGGTTTTTGTTTTTAATATTTTTTATTTTATTTTATTTTATTTGTATTTCTTTTTAAATTTTCTTTTGAGGGGGCACTATATGGATGAATGGTGAATACAGAGGGACTGGGAAATGAGTGGGATTGGGGTGTATGATGTGAAATTCCCAAAGAATCAATTAAAAAAAAGTTAAAAAAAAAAAAAAAAAAGAATAAAGACACATTGGGTACCACCACTGCCCGGCTAGCTCAGTCGGTAGAGCATGGGACTCTTAATCTCAGGGTCGTGGGTTTGTGCCCCATGTTGGGCACCAAATGTAGACGAAATTCTAAATGGTCTTATTATTTTTGTTTTGTTTTGTTTTTGTTTTTTGTGTTTTCAAGACAGCGTTTCTCTGTGTAGCTTTGTGCTTTTCCTGGAACTCACTCTGAAGTCCAGGCTGTCCTCGAACTCACAGAGATCCTCCTGCCTCTGCCTCCCAAGTGCAGATCCAAAGGCATCCCAAGTGCAGATTAAAGGCATGCGCCACCACCGCCCTGCTGTAAACCGTCTTATTAAATAAGAAACACCGAGCCAAATACAGAGTTAAAAGCCCAAGAGATCAGAGCACTAGCGAATAGCCTTTAGCGTGCCACTCATTGCCGTCGCTTCCCCAGAGAGAGAGAGACCACCTCCTGTGTGACTATCTTTTTATTGCCATTCTGTTCTGCCTTCTCATTGGCTCTAAACCCAACCACATGATTTCCTCTTCACTGCCTGTCTATACAGACCTCCAGGTCTTTATGGTTGGCACTGGGATTAAAAGTTCGTGTCACTGTTTGGCTGTGTCCTTGACCACACACAGACTCTGCCGGTCATGTGATCGGAGTAAGGGTGAGTGCCACCACCGCCGGACTTTTGCTAAATGGCTTGCTTTTAGCTCTGATCCCCAAGCAACTTTATTTATTAACATACAAATAAAATCACATTTCAGCACAAATAAAATATCACCATAGTTTGGATCTTCAGAACCCAAAATGATGCCAGCTCATGTGGCAGCCTGTGACTTCGGTACTCAGAAGGCAGGAAGGGCGACATCCCTGGAGCAAGTGGCTAGCTAGACTAGCCATGTGAATGCATTCTAAGTTCAACTGAAACCCTGCTCAAAGGAGAATGGTCAGGGAAAACTTCCAACTTCAACCTCAGGCCGCTACACTTGTGTAGACATATGCATGTGCACCCCCACACCTGTAAACATGCATATACCCACGTGTGCCACATACATATCAAAATATCCCACAGATGTTTATATTGACAACATACAGATATCAAATTAGACATGCCAAGAAAGAGTGATTTTAGTTTGAAGTCAGTTTAGAAAATATAAAATGGGGAGTGGGGCTGTGTCTCAGTCAGCACAGTGCTTGCTGTGTAGATATGAGGACATGACTGCATCCCCTCCTCCCCCCTGCAGCATCCACATAAAAGTCAAGCATTGCAGCACATGACTAATCCCAACCCCAGCTCTGAAGAGAGAATGGATGGATCCTCAGAGCTTATCAGCCAACCATCTTCTCCAAATAAGCAAGTTCTAGATTCAGTGGGAGATTCTGTCTCAAAAACTGAGGTGACAGGTGACTGAGGAAAACATCTGGCATAGACCTATGACCGCCATATGCAAGTGCACATGTGTATGCACACTCGTACAACATGCACACATGAACACACGCAGCTCAGTTACTTTAAGTAATTTTAAGGGCAGAGTGATTTTTGTCCCATGATGTCCCAGATACAAAATGACACCCAAAAACTTTTACTTAAATGTCAGGCATGGTGATGCATATCTTTAATCCCAGCACTAAGAAGGCAGAGGCTGGTGGATCTCTTTTGAGTTTGGGGCCATCCTGGTTTACACAGTGAGTTCCAGGCCAGCCAGAGTTCCATAAAGAGACCCTTTCTCAAAATAATAATAATAATAATAATAACAGCAGTAATAATAATAATAATAATAACTTAGAATTCTGCTCTCACTCCAGCTGCATGACTGCACATGCACAGTTCAGGAGTCAAGCAAAGGATCTTGTGTCTTCTGTCATCATGTGCGCTGGTGATCACATACGCGCAGTGTGGTAGCACAATCTGCGCATGCGTGGCATGGCTCTGTAAGCCTATCTGCGCCTTAAAGAGCCGTGACTCAGACCCCAACCTCTCTCTCTCTCTCTGTTCTGCTCCCTCACCTCCCACCCCACCATCTTTCTCTCTGTTCTGTTCTGTCTCCCCAGGCCTGGTTCTTCTCCCCACCCACTTCCTCCTAATAAAGCTCTCTGCTACCAGGTAGTGTGGCCGTGGCTCGTGACCTTTTTGAGCAGTAACCAGTACCATAACCAGTGCTGCTTATCAGTTATTTCAATAACAATAATAATAACTACATGAAAACAGTTATCATGAACATACATGACACAATTACATTAGTTCAGAGTGTGCTTTTGATTAAAAACAAAGTAGAAAACTTATATCTCTTTGAGATGTAAGAAAGAGCCAACCAGCAGAGTTGAAACTGAAAACCTTTTTACAAGTCTGAGATCTCTTCTCTGTGCAGGCTTTATCCAAAAACAGGCTGTAACAATATTTCCCTTTGTTCTGCTTGGAGATAAAGAGGCAAGGCCAAAGAACTAGATAAAATTGGGACGCAGGGGTGGCAAGGGTAGTCGCAGTCCCCAGAATCTATGTTTAGTTCTGACACAACCTCTCAATTTTCTGATTTCATTTCCTTTCACACTTAGATGTAGTTTGCAAAACATTATTTTTTGCTAAATTATTGGTTTCATTAGTCCTTAAAATGTTTTTGTAAGCAAGACTCATTGAATCCACTGAACTAGACCACTCCATTGCTAGAAAGAACAGTTTATTGGGGACACAAACTGCTGGGCTGCCCCAGAGAATGGAGAACAGCACCTGGTGGGAAGGGAAAACCTGGCCAGTTTTACTGGGCCAGGAAGTGGTGGGAGGTGGTGCCAGACCGAAACAGTCTGTGAATTAGCATGGGGACTTTGATCTGTTGCAGGCTGTTTGGGCTAATCAGGAGCTAGATGCTATTTACCCAAGGTAGTTGACCTCTGAGGGTGAATAAGGGAAGTAATGTCTTTCCTGACAGCCACTCCTCATGAGATTCCTGAGGAATGTGGAGTTTAGGTTTCTGGTTTCTGGATAGCAATCCTTCTGTTTACCCCATCACGGTCCAGCCAGGGTTGGACCCAGGCCGTCATTCAGGATGCTGTCAGCAGCACTGCCATTTTAGGAGCCTGCTTTGGACCTAACAATTTTAAATTTCAACTAAAGAAGGATGTCCATTTGTAGTCTTTTTTTTTTAAAGGTGACCCTGGGCAAACTTTATACTTTATCCCTGAACCTCAGTTGCCACATCTATAAGGTGGAAATGAGACTAGCACCCATTTCAAAATTAGGTTTAAATACATTACTACAAGAAAAAAATGCTTTAGCATGGGCCCTGTACATGCTAAACCCCATCAATTGCTAGCTACTAGCACTGAAAATACTGTCATCCAAGGGAGTAGAAGGTTTAACATGGAAAATAAGAGGTTTTAACCATTCATACCAATTGACTCCCAACACATAAGCAACCTCTACCCCCTTGTCCAAAACTTATCATGAGTGGTCCTCAATATTTGCAGGTGTTGGATTCAAGCCAACTTGCCAGATACAAAACTGATGAAGAAACAGCGTTAAAACAAGATGATAAAGTTTAGTCTTGCAACTTGATAACCTTGGGGTCTGTCTTAGTCAGGGTTTCTATTGCTAGGATAAAACACAAAAATGACCAAAAATCAAGTTGGAGCAGAAAGGGTTTATTTGGTTTATACTTCTATATTGTAGTTCATCACTGATGGAAGCCAGAGACAGAAATTCAAACAGGGCAGGATCCTGGAGGCAGGAGCTGATGCAGAGGCCATGGATTAGTGCTGCATACTGGCTTGCTTCTGGTGGCTTGTTCAGCTTGCTTTCTTTTTTTTTTTTTTTTTTTTTTGTTTTTTTTTTGTTTGTTTGTTTTTGTTTTTTTTCAAGACAGGGTTTCTCTGTGTAGTTTTGCGCCTTTCCTGGAGCTCACTTGGTAGCCCAGGCTGGCCTCGAACTCACAGAGATCCGCCTGGCTCTGCCTCCCAAGTGCTTAAAGTGATTAAAGGCGTGTGCCACCACCGCCCGGCCTCAGCTTGCTTTCTTATAGAACCCAGGACCACCAGTCCAATGGTGGCACCACCCTCCATGGGCTGGGCCGTCCCCCATTATCACTAATTAAGAAAATGCCCAACAGGCCTGTGTACAGCCCTATCTTATGGGGGCATTTTTTCAGTTGAGGCTCCTTCTCCTGTGGCTCTAGCTTGTGTCAAGTTGACGTAAAACTAGCCAGCCTAGAGGCCTTCAGTCAATGTAGAAGACTCACTGGCTTCAGAGGAGAGGTCCAGGTCGCCCTACAGCTGTACTTCCGGTACATGGCTGGGTCATATTCCTGCTGCAGGCTCTGCTGTAACGTGTCTGAAGACTTCTTGTCCTGGGCCATCTTGGGCCTTTCAGTCATTGGGGTGGGGGAGACGCAGGGGCGTTATGAATGATGGGTACAGATACTTAAAGCCACCCATCGGCTTTAAGACTTTTAGCTTCTGTTCTTCATTTTTGAAACCAACAGTGTCCCACTGGCCAAACTGTGTTCCCATCTACTTCTCGAGTTCTGAAGCCTCTGTCTTGCCTGACTTCCAAATGATCTCTTCTGCAAGGCCTCCCACCTCACCTCACCCATGCAGGTTTCCCACCTCACCTGATCCATGCAGGCCTCCACCTCACCTCATCCATGCAGGCCTCCCACCTCACCTCATCCATGCAGGTTTCGTCCATGTTGCCTTCCCTTTCCGGTACCACCTCCAGGTCTGTGTCTACTCTGACTCCTCCCAGGAGTCTTCCTTTACTTAGTTCTCTTTCCTCTTTTTCTTCCTTTTCACCAAGTAGCTGTTCCACCTTTTGGATCTCGATTTCTTTTTTCCTAGGGGCCTTTAGACTGTCTTCTATGGGTATATACTCCATAGCTTCACTTTTTTTTGTTGGTTTTGTTGTTGTTGATGATGTTTTGTTTTCTTTTCTTTTGTTTGAGACAGGGTTACTCTACATAGCTTTGGCTGTCCTGCAACTCATTATGTAGACCAGACTGGCCTCAAATTCACAGAGACCATCCCGTCTCAGCCTCCTTAGTGCTGGGATTAAAGGCATGCTCCACCACCTCACCCTACCCCAAGTCTTCACTTTTGAATTTAAAGAGTTTATTTTTAGGTCACAGTGCTGCAGAATGGAAGTATTTATGTTGGTCGGTATGAGAGCCACAGTTCCCTTTGGAATAGTCACAGGTTGATCTACACGATACAGATACAAAGCCCATGTTTTCCAGTGATGGTTTATATTGTCAACTTTGCAGGACTACAATCACCCAGGAAAGGAGCCTCTGGAGTATGGATAGGGGGATTATCTAGATTAGGTTAGTTGAGGTGTGAAGACTTGCCCACTGTGGGTTGTACCATTCCCTAGGTTAGAATCCTAGGCTGTATGAAAAGGAGAAAGTGAGCTCAGTGTGAACATTCATCACTTCCTGCTTCTTGACTGTGGAGGCATGTTACCAGCTCTATTGTGATGGGCCCTGGAACTATGAGACAAAAGCTGCTTTTGTCAGGGAATTTTATCATAGCAACATTAAAGAAACTAAGACATATACCCCAGTATTCCCATTGCAGTATGTCACATTTCCATTTCTGTGACAAAACACCATGACCAAAACAGCTTATACAAGAAAGTGTTTAATTGGATTTACAATTTCAGAAAGTTAAAGTTCAAGATGGCAGAGCAAAAGTTCTGTAGCAGGAACTGTTGATCCTGCTTACATCCTGATCTGCTAATAAGAGGCAATCAGCACATTGGGAATGATGGGAGGCTTTTGAAGCCTCAAAGCCCATCCTCAGTGACATGCCTTGCATTTATCAGGCTTCTCTAGAATAACAGAACTTACAGAATGAATCTATTTGTATATATATGGGATTTATTAGAATGATTTACAGGCTGTGGTCCAGCTAATCCAACAATGACTGGCTGTGAACAAAAAGTCCCAGAATCCAGTAGTTGCTCAGTCCACAAGACTGGATGTCTCAGCTGGCCTTCAGTATATGCTGGGATCTTGAAGAAGTAGAAGTAGATTCTAATGCCAGTGAAGGAATGGGCTTGCTAGCAATGGGAGGAGAACAAGCAAAGAACAAAAGCTTCCTTTCTTCCTACTTCAAATTAAGCAAAAATCCCTCACAGGTGTGCCCTCCATTTTTGGATTTTAGTTCATTCCAGATGTAGTCAAGTTGACAGCCAACAATAGCCATCACACACCTCCTTTAACGAGACCATGTAGCACGAATTGTTAGAAGGTCTTATTAATAAAAACAAACCCAGGAGCCAGATATGGGGTGAACGCTGAAAGATCAGAGAAACAGAACAGGCCATAGCTAACTGTACCTTGCCAATTCCCTCAGCTGATCCTGTTTCCTTGAACTGGAAGCCTCTGAGTCCTCACCCGAATGAATCTCAGCTGAACTGCTGCTAAGAGTCTAAAAGCTTAACCTGCCAAAAGCTTAACCAGACTAGTTCCTGGTCCTCACACCTTCTATACCTTTCTGCTTCCTACCATTACTTCCTGGGATTAAAGGCATGTGTCACCATACCTGGCTGTTTCCAGTGTGGCTTGAACTCACAGACATCCAGATGGATATCTGCCTTTGGAAGGCTAGGATTAAAGGTTTGTGTGCCACCATTTTCTGTCCTCTATATCTAGTGGCTGTTCTATTCTCTGACCCCAGATAAGTTTATTAGGGTGCACAATATTGGGGAACACAATATCACCACAAGACCACACCGCTAATCCTTCCCAAACAGTTCCACCAACTGGGGACCAAGTATTCAAACGTATGAGCCTCTTGGAGTCATTTCTATTCAAACCACCATATTGGAATGTGGTCTCCATGGGCTCCTGGCCATATCATAATGCAAAATGCATTCAATCCAACTTCACAAGTCCCCATAGTCTTTCAGTCTAAACATTGTTTAAAAGTCCAAAGTTCAAAATCTCCCCTGAACCTCAAAGAAATCTCTTAATTATAACCCCCTGCAAAATCAAAAATCAAATCACATTCTTCCAACATACAATGGCACAGAATATACATTACTGTTTGTGATAAGCATAATAAAAATTCCTTTTAGTAGCTTATTTAGGAACCCCAATACACCCAAGGCTGGCACTCAGCCTGCGGCACAGGTGTTGTCCTGCTGAGTGTGTTTACACAGTGTTGAGTCCTGCCACACTTTTCCTCACTACGACCATCTTTGCTCCGAAGTGGCAGCCTGAAGCAGCTCACTTTTTCTACCTCCTGGACATTTTTTCATCAAGGTGCCCTGGCTTCCTTCCACCCTTCCAAATAACAGCATGTTCTCCTCGTCTTGACTGTGTGGAGGTAGGCAAGTTATCATAGTTTTCTGAAGTCAGGGCCTCCGTTTCTTGAACCTGAAGCTGCTGACACATGGGGAGAAGAGCTGGTTGAACCATGTAAGAGATAGAGAACAAAGGCACATGAATCTGGGTCAGAGGAGGGGTCTGAGGAGGAGTGAGATTCACATAGCACTTTTCTCAAAGCTTCCATAACGCTGAAGGTAAAATGAGGTGTGGTGGGGACTGTGGTGATTCGGTGCCTACTGGTTAGGAAAAGTGGTGTGGCAGAAGGCCACAGAAACTATGAGGTGATAAGCAGGCAGTTGGAAAGGAAAGGGGGTCAAGATTAGTGTCCCCTTGTATAGGATTAAAAGACATAGGATGCAAGTTCATGACAATCGTGTGTGTGTGTGTGTGTGTGTGTGTGTGTGTACCAGTGTAAGTCATATATATGTCTTGCATCTGCCTTTTATTATAGAAAAAGTTATATAAGTTCTTAATGCTATTCATGCAAGGAAATAAAGACTGAAAACTTCTCTGTGCCACAAAATTAAGGATTTCAAAACAAGTTTTGGAAATGGAATGGCTCATTTTCTGACTAATTAGTTGCTGTCGAAATTTCTCAGTGATGGATGGTGTTTTCAAGTATGAGTATATGCTAATTTAAAAGTTAAATTAATTAACTAAATTAATTAAGCTAATTAAAACTAATTTTAGATTTAATAATATCACTTGAGGGCTTATTTGACAACACAGAGTATTTTTTAATTTTTTTTTTCTTTCTGGAATCAAAGAAAGACACATCACCCCAGGCTACCAGACTTCCATTCCAGCCAGCATCCTTTATGGTTGGTTGTAGCAATCTTATTTCAGTCCTAATTCAGCATGGGCATCAGGCAGCCCATGGCATTGTTGATGTTAGTCTTATTCCAGTACTGTGCTGCTTGTGGATCAGGGTGGTACCCATGTGCATTGGTGGCCACAGGCGTAGCACTGGTCCTGGAATTGGTTCATCCATGGTGATTCTGCCCAGCTCTGATTACTGAGTGGGTGTAGGGCAGTCTATCCTTTCCCATTATTCCTCTGGCTCATTCTAAATAGTACACCAGGTGTACCATCACGACAAACTTGGGCTCGGATCTCCCTCTAGTGTTGAAACAGTGTCAACCCATCAACTGCAGGCATCATAGATCAGGATGGGTACACCATCTCATGCTGACAGCTCACAGGAAGTAAGCAGCCTGTTTATAATTTCTGAAAAGATGAGTACAAAGCCAGATTGGAAAGATTCGAACAAACACCGAATCCCTCAATACTCAGATGACACAATAAATCAACAAGTATCCTGGACTTATCTAATGGCCAAAATGAAATGGCCAGATAGTAATTAGTATTAATTACTGGGACTGCCTAGAACCTAGGCCCTAGGTGGAGAATTTCAAACACCTGTTTTAAGATAGCCTAGTGAGCTTCAAGAAAACAGAGGAAACTAAGTCAGTAGTCTAACAGAGAAACTTAGATGTGGAAAATATTTTGACACAGTTTTCTTTATTTTTTTTTAGATTGATTTATTTATTTTATTATTTTACATGTGAGTGTTTTGCCTGCATGTATGTCTGTGCACCATGTGCATACCTGGTGTCTGTGGAGGCCATAAAAGGGCATCAGATCCCAGAGATTTGTGTCAGTTACAGATGGCTGTGAGCTGACATGTTGGTGCTGGGAATCAAACCTGAGTCCTCTGTTAGAGCAACAAATACTCTTAACCATCTAGTCAACTCTCCAGCCCCCCAAACTTTCTTTATTCTTGATAATTTCATAAATGTTAACAATGAAATGTAAGATTTACACACACACCCCATTCTCCTTCTCCACTTCTTCCAATATTTTCAACACATCCCCCTCCCAAGTTCATATTATGTAAATATGAGGCAACTCAATGGAGCATGGGAAACCTACCAGTGGCTGCATCCTCAAAGAAGAGTGATAATCCCTCCCCAAGCAGCCGTGTAGATGTAATTCTAAATGGTCTTATTAAATAAGAAACACAGAGCCAAATAAAGAGTTAAAAGTCCAGAGATCGAGCAGTAGCCAAGAGCTAAGACCACCTTATCTTACCACTCACTGCTGTCCTTCCCCTGAGAGAGACCTTCTCCTGTGTCCTGTCTTTTTATTGCCTTTCTGTTCTGCCTTCTCATTGGCTGTAGACCCAACCACATGACTTCCTCGTCACTGCCTATCTATATAGACTTCCAGGTCTCTATGGTTCGTACTGAGATTGAAGGTTCGTGTCACCGCTTGGCTGTGTCCTTGAACACACAGAGATTCTGTCTGCCATGTGATTGGATTAAGTGTTTGTGCCACCACCGCTGGACTTCTGCTAAATGGCTTGCTCTTAGCTCTGATCTCCAGGCAACTTTATTAACATACAAATAAAATCACTTTCTAGCACAAATAAAATATCACCATACAACCGTCAGTTGCCAATAGTTCTTCAGTGAGGATGGGGTCTGGAGATCCTCTGCTTCATCATTGCTAGAATTTTTGGCGGCTTGATCAGGTCTTGTACAGGTCTTGTGTAGTAACAACAGCTGCTCTGGTGGCATTATTTTGATAGCCATGTCATAGCCAGAAGACAGCCTATCACAACACTCTTCCCCATCCTCTGGCTCTTACATTCTTTCTATCATCCGTTGCAGAATATAATGTTTAAAGTGTGTTACTTTTGTTTATGCTCTGGAACATTTGTTTAATGATGCAAAGATGTGTTTGATTAAATAAAATTCACCTGCGGTCAGGAGGCTGAGTCGGCAACTAACTGACAGGAAACGGTAGGGAGGAGCCAGGTGAGAAAGGATTTTTAAGGAGAGGTGAGGAGAAGCATCAGAGCTTTTTGGAGGACACGAGCAAGGAGAGGAGGTGAGCTACTTGCTCTTCAGCCTTTCTGAAGAGCAGAATTCCACCTTAACCTTTGAATCTTGAGTTCTTCAGAGGGACAGAGGTTTAGTTAAGTTCTCTTCATCGTTTTGAAAGAGTCCGGGCCTGAGGGAACAGAATTCAACAATTAAACTAAAAGACAACAGTCATCCTCTTCTACAATGTTCCCTGATGGGTGATAGTATAGATGTCTCTCATTTAGGGCTGAGCACTCAGTCTTTTATTCTCAACACTTTGACCAGTAACAGGTCTTTCCATTGACTTGTGTCCACTGAAAAAAAGAAGCTTCTTTGACCAAGGTGACAGCAGCCCAGGTCTGTGAGTATAAGCACAAATGTGTAGAAGGCACTTTGACAGCATGATCATTTAGTGAGATACCAATGGCGGATTCTGCTCTTGTGTGCTGGTTAGTGTTTGTCAACTGGATACAAACTAGAGTCAGCCGGGAAGAGTGAACCTCAACTGAAGAAGAACTGGCTCTAGCAGATTGGCTTGGGGAGCATTTTCTTGATTTCTAATTGGTGCAGGAGGGCTCATCCCATGTGAGGGGTGCCATCCCTGGGCAAATAGTCCTGGGATGTATAAGAAAGGGATGTGACCAAGCCAGTGGGTCGGGGGTGGGGTGGGGGGGTAAGCCAATAAGGCAGCATTAATCCATGATCTGTGCTTCAGTTCCGACCTCCAGGGTCTTAAGACCTTCAGCTCATGCCCTGAGTTCCCTCAAGTGATGGATTGTAATCTGGGAGTTATAAGATGAAATAAACCCTTTCCTAACCAAGTTGCTTTTGGTCATGTTGTTTATCACCATGATCGAGAAAAGACAGCAACAGAAAAGCAAACTAGATACCTAGGGCCTATGACCTCCTTAGCCATGGGTTTTTGATCAATATTACAGTACCAGGCGTGAAATTTCCTCCTGTGGAGCAGGCCTCTAATCCAGTCAGAAAGGGGTTGATTACCCAATTAATAGCCATGCCACTATTGTACCAGTAGGCACATCATGCCTGGCAGGTTGGTATTGCAACAGGCAGAGTCCAGCGTTAGACAAGACCAGTGATGGTTTTTCTCCACCAGCAGCCTACCTAGCACCTTCCAGGACTATGAACGCTAGCCAGCAGAGAGGGACTTTCTGGTCATTCATTTCTGTATGACCCGAAACCTAAGTGTGTATAGTCTTCAGCAATAGATTTGTACTATATGGTTTTTGTCTTAGTTAGGGTTTTATTGCTGTGATGAGACACCATGACTATGGCAATGCTTATAAAGGAAAACATTTCATTAGAGCTGGCCTACAGCTCAGAGGTTTAGTCCATTATCATCATGGCGGGAAGCACGGTGGCATGCAGACAAACGTGGTGCTGGAGCGGTAGCTGGAAGTTCTACATCTGAATCGGCGGATAGCAGGAAGAAAGAGAGAGACTGGGCCTGGCTTGAGCATCTGAAACCTCAAAGCTCACCCCCAGTGCACACTTCCTCCAACAAGGCCACACCTAGTAGTGCCACTCCCTATGAGGCCATGGGGGCCATTTTCATTCAAATCACCACAGTTATAGCAGGTAACCAAGGGAAATGGCAATAGTATGTGTGGTTTGGGAGGTCTCTCTGACCAATTCCTAGCACTGAATATTTGTTTAATAATACATATCTTCTAGGAGAGATACTATCAACCCATGCAGGGTCTTCCACTTTGAATTCTTTTTTAAAGTTGTATTTTGAGATTGTCTTAGTCAATATTCTGTTGCTGTGAAGAGACACCATGACCAAGGCAACTCTTGTAAAGGAAAACATTTATTTATGTCTGTCTTACAGTTCAGAGGTCTAGTCCATTATTATCTGGGCAAGAAGCATTGTGATAGTACACAGACAGACATGGTACTAGAGAGGTAACTGAGAGTTCTACATCTGGATTGACAGCAGGAAGAGAGAGGGACATTGGGTCCTGGCTTGAGCATTTGAATCCCCAAGACCCACTTCCAGTGACACACTTCCTCCAACAAATCCACATCTACTACAAAGTCACACCTCCTAATCCCTGTCAAGTAGTAACACTTCCTAATGACCAGGTATTCAAATCTATGAGCCTATGGGGGCATTCTTATTCAAACCACCACAGGAATTTTACTTACTACTGGGTTTCCTTAAGGCTTTTGTATACATTTTTTTTTCTGAGACAGGGTTTCTCCGTGTAGTTTTGTTGCCTGTCCTGGATCTCTCTCTGTAGCCCAGGCTGGCCTCGAACTCACAGAGATCCACCTGCCTCTGCCTCCTGAGTGCTGGGATTAAAGGCGTGCCCCACCACCACCGCCGGGCTTGTATACATTCTTAATTTTGGTTGATCTACCCTCCTCCCTTCCATCCTCCTGCCCCATTCCTGCTCATTCCTTTAACCTCAGTATTCCCTCCTCTTCTTTGATTTCATATGTAGTCTACTGTCCTTTAAACTGCTTTTCAGATTCGATTGTGAGATAATAAACTTCTGTATGGCTTTTCATACACCCTTCCTTTGGGTTAGCCCTCCCTTTCACACCCTGGCTTCCCTTGCCTGCTTAAGCTCTTCCAACCCCAGTATTCCACCTCTATTTTTATTTTTCCTATAATATACAATATGTCCCCGAGCATGCCCCCCAAAGCCTTTCTCTGGTTTCCATCATGATCCAAGTTAAACTCATAAAACAAAAGATGTGAAGCAAGGATCCATATGGTTCTGGTTAGTTTTTGCCAACTTCATATAAACTGAGTCACCTGGAGAAAGGAAACTACAATTAAGGAATTAGCTCCTTGGGATTGCCCTATGGGCATGTCTAGGGGGAATTTTCTTGGTCAGTTATTGATGTGGAGCCTATTTGGGAGTGGGGGTGGGGTGTATTAGAAAGTAGGGTGAGCAAGTATGGAGAGCAAGTCAGTGAGCAGTGTTCCTCAGTGGTTCCCACCTCCTGTTTGAGTTTCTGTCGTGATTTCTCTCAATGACTGACTGAAATTGAGACATGTAACACAGTAAAACCTCTTCCTCCATAAGTTGCTTTTGGTCATGGTGTTTATCAAAGTAATAGAAAACAAACTATGACAAACTATATATGAGAAAACATACAGTGTTTGTCTTCTTGGGCCTGAGTTACCTCACTCAGGACTTTTTCCAGTTCCATCCATTTACCTGAAATTTTCATGCCTTCATTTTTTTTTTCACAGCTGAGTAATTTGTGGTAACATGTACCACATATTTCTTATTCACTCTTTAGTTGATAGACAGTTAAGTTGATTATGTTGCCTAGGTATTGTAAATAGAGCAGCAATGAACATAGATGTACAACTATGGAGATCAGAAGACAATTTGTAGAACTCTGTTCTCTCTTTTCACCATGTGGTTCCCAGGAATAAAACCTAGGTCATTAGGCTTGGCAACAAACGCCTTTATCCACTGAGCCATCTTCCTGGCTCTATTTTTTAGCTTCCTGGGCTGGCCACCAGCTCATGAGCCTCCTTGCCTCATCTTCCTGAGAGCTGGGATTATAGATATGTACCAATATGCCCAATGTTGAAAGTACAACATTTCATATAGTATTTTTAGTGCATTTCCATGTTGATTGCCACCTTTCACATGAGGTCACGTGTACAATTTTTCTGACTGTGGTATCATATCTATGATCAAAAAGTTTTGGACTCTGGAGCATTTTGCTTTTGGGTTTTCACATTAGAGATGTTTAGTCTATACTATACTACACTGTAGCTAGAGTTTTCCTGCCTGGCCCATGGGCCAGGATAAATCTCTTTCACCTGCCAGTCCCACAGCCGCTCAGACCCAACCAAGTAAACACAGAGGCTTATATTGCTTACAAACTGTATGGCCGTGGCAGGCTCCTTGCTAACTGTCCTTATAGCTTAAATTAATCCATTTCTATAAATCTATACCTTGCCACATGGCTCGTGGCTTACCGACATCTTTACAAGCTGCTTGTCCTGGCGGTGGCTGGCAGTCAGTGACTCCCTCTGCCTTCCTGTACTTTTAATTCTCTCTGTTAGTCCTGCCTATACTTCCTGCCTAGCCACTGCCAATCAGTGTTTTATTAGCAACACATTTGCCATACAGAACATCCCACAGCACTACACCTATCTTATAGCTGAGGAAATAGGCAGATATCCCACAGATTCTCCCAGCTATGCATGTGTATGAAATGTGTATGAATATGAAGATTTCAACCAGGTCTTCATAAATCTGTGCTTGAGGCAAAAAAAAAAAAAAAGACTTGGGGTTGTAATTTAAACATAATCCACCTATGGTAGGAAGATGCAGCAATACTCATTGGCTGCTTGTATAGACTGTTGTTAACTTATATATTAGTGCCAATTATTAGTAAAGTTAACTAAATTTGAAGTGTCCTCAAAGTTCATTAATGTACTAGTTACCTTGCTAAATAACAAACATTTTCTAAGGGGTAGCTGTTATTATTCCTAGCCACTTCTGGAGTCGCATGACTCTGCATGCACTGTCAGCAGTCAGGCAAAATGCTTAGTCACTCCAGGACCTTACGTCCTACATAATCTGTGTGCAGCATGATCATGTAATCTATGCACATGCGTGGAGTAGCTACGTGAGTCCATATATGCATGCTCAGGGTAACCTATAAAGGCAGGCTCTACCTGCTCCCAGCTCTCTCTCCCTCTTGCCAGAGGTAGCATGCCTCTCTCCCTCTCTCTCTCTCTCTCTGTCTCTCTGTCTCTCTGTCTCTCTCTCTCTCTCTCTCTCTCTCTCTCTCTCTCTCTCCCCCTCTCCCTTCCTCCCTCCCTCCCCCCTCCCCTTTCTTTTTGGTAGGCCTACCCGCCTCCATCCTTTCCCTTTCCCTAATAAAAACTCTTACTGTGGGTTCCACTATACCTCGTGTTTTCTTGCACCCAGTAAATAACAGTAGAGATTAAGGGACAGATTGCCAGGATGCTTCTAGCTCTGTGTCCCCCCCCCCTAAGTTTTTAGTCACCCCAGCTTCAGTAGGGCGGGAGAATCTGTTTCCACACTCACGTGTGTTGCTATCCTCCAGTTATGACTGGCTGTTGACCAGATGTTTTTGTTTCTGGCCACATGGACCTCTCCAAAGACCGTGTGGATGTCCTCATGCCATGGTGGCTGGTTTCCTCAGAGGCTAGTGATGAGGGAAGTGTATAGCAAAGTGATGAGAGGAAAGAGAAAGACAGACAAATAGAGAGAGAATTATTGGGGGGATTATTAAGGTAACTCCATGTAGTTAAAAAGGAGGTTTATTTGGGGGGTAACCTACAGCTAGTAATGGGGTTAGTTACAGGATCTGGGAGAGGTGACGTGCAGTCCAGCTGGGTTCTCTGGAGAACTCTGCTCAGTCTACCATCCAGCATTCAGGATCACCAGAAACCAAGAGAGCCTGTACACCCGGATCTTGGGTCTGAAGGGCTCCCATCTCAGCCCCACCTCAGGGACAGGTCATAGGTAGGCATGACAGTTACTGGAAGCCTCACTGGGGGTAGTACTTCCAAGTCAAAGCTGAAACAGCTGCCCACTACGGAGAATGCTCTCCAGATGGAAACCACCAGTCTTGAACAAACAAAAGGACCAACACGTCTACCCTATGCTATCAATAGCACACGCCGAACCGGCCAGGAGGTGGAGTTTAGTGGTAGTCATTTTATTTTTAGTATCTTCCAAAGCAGCAGTTATTCACCCATGGATTCTTCTAATATTACAATTATTACACTTTATCTATTGCATGTAAATATGTAAACATGAACAAACACACACATGTGTATGTGGAAGTCAGAAGACAACTTGCAGGAGTCAGTTCTCTCCTTCTACCATATAGGTTTTGGAGATGTAACTCAGGTCATCAGTTTGGCAGCAAGCCCCTTTAACTGCTGAGCCCTCCCACCAGCCTGCATGGATCAGTTTTTAAAGCCAGCTACCAGCCTCAGAGACTTAGAAGGAGGTTGTGCTGGCTAGTCTTATGTCAAATTGAAACACAAGCTAGAGTTATCGGAAAGGAGGGAAACGTAATTGAGAAAATGCTTCCATAAGACCTGCTGTAAGGTATTTTCTTAATTAGCTCTTCATGGGGGTGCCATTGTGAGTGGTGCCATCCTTGGGCTGGTGGTCCTGGGTTCTATAAGAAAGTAGGCTGAGCAAGCCATGGGGAACAAGCCAGTAAACAGCACCCCTCCATGGCCTCTGCATCAGCTCCTGCCTCCAGATTCCTGCCCTGCTTGAGTTCCTGTCCTGACTTCCTTTATAATGAACAGCAATGTGGAAGTGTAAGCCCAATAAAACCTTTCCTCCACAACTTGCTTTTCGGTGATGGTGTTTCATCGCAGCAATAGAAATCCCAACTAAGACAGGTATAATAAAGAAGTGCCGGGCGGTGGTAGCACACGCCTTTAATCCCAGCACTCAGGAGGCAGAGGCAGGTGGATCTCTGTGAGTTCGAGGCCAGCCTGGGCTACCAAGTGAGATCCAGGAAAGGCGCAAAGCTACACAGAGAAACCCTGTCTCGAAAAACCAGGAAAAAAAAAAAAAGAAGAAGAAGTAGCATAGTCCCTAGTCAACTCCTCTTATGAAGTGGGAAACTGAGGCAATAAACCTGTTTGTCATTATTACACAGCTTAGTGACTTATACCTTGAATCCCAGTACTCGGGAAGTAGAGTCAGGAAGATCTCTTGAGGTTCAAGGCCAGCCTGGTCTAAAGAGCAAGTTCCAGGACATCAGAGCTACACAGAAAAATCCTGTTTCAAAAAAATGCCTCCCCACCCAAAAAGTGCTGAACTGGGCTTGACATCTCCTATAACAGTGGTTCTCAACCTTTCTGTGCTGTGACCCCCAACCATAAAATTATTTTCACTGCTACTTCATAACTGTAATTCTGCTTGTTATCTGTTGTAATATAAACATCTGACATGCAGGCTATCTTATATGCAACCCCAGTGAGAGGGTCATTGGACTGCAAAGGGGTCATGACCCACAGGTTGAGAACCACTCTCCAATGGCTTTAATGTTTTGGGTGCTGGGATTGAACACATGCCTTGGTATATTGATCAAGCATTCTGCCATGCAACTGCTCACATCTCCCAAGTCTTGCTTCATACTTCTTTTCTGTATATTGATCAATGAATCATGGGTTGTCAGACCACGGGCTTTGTGAGAAGTAGAACGTTTAGCATAAAACATAAAGATTTACACAATCTAACTTGGGCTTCAGCTGTGGTCAGACAATGATCTGGGATTTTAGATAGCGTTTGGCTCATTTAACTATTTGTACAGGCTGTGCAGCCCACCATGACTCCATTCCTTTCCTTGTTTGTTGGTGTTAGGGACTGATCTAGGGCCTCGCTGTAAAAACCACACACTCTCCTGCTGCACCACACCAGCAGTCTGCCATCCCTTCTAGGATCCTGGACCATATATCCTTTGAGATGGCTGACTTCAAGCTTCTGGTTCAGCTGAATTCTGGGGTCTTTACCAGAGTCCTTCACTGCTAAGTAAAAGTTTTCTCTTCTTTAAAAAAATTTTCTTTGTATGTATGGTTGTTTTGCCTGCATGTGTGTCTGTGTACCACATGTGTTCAGTGCACAAGGAGGGAGGCCAGAAGATGGTGTCAGGTCCGCTGGAGCTGGAGTTATAGATGGTCATGAGTTGCCACATAGGTCCTAGAAATCAAATCTGGGTCCTCTGGAAAAGCATCCACTGCTCTCAACTGCTAAGCCATCTCTCCAGATCTTAAACTTTCCCTTACTCTCTGCAGCGGGCATTTTCCATACCATTACTCTTTTGAACACTAAATTAAAGTTGTGTTTTCAGGAATTTAACTGTGGATTTTTGCCTGAGCTAGGGTAGTATAAAAGAGTGTTCAAATTGTCTTTTTTACTTTCCTTTTCTTTCTCTTTCTTTCTTCTCATTCTTTTCCCTTCTTGTTTCCTTCCTTTCTCATCTTCTGGTGCTGGAGTTTGAGCCCAGGGGCTCATGAATGCCGGGCGAGTGATGTACACTGAGCTACACCCCTAGGTGGAGGGTGTTTATATCACAGACAATTTAAAAGTGAGTCTTAGGGGAAAATGAAACCAGAATCTTGGTCAAAATAGCACATGGCCTCTCCCCCACTGAAGCTTCATGAGCCAGGCCTCCTCTATCTGTATTTCTCTCCACGTTTTGTCTTCCAAGTTCCCACCAGAATGTCACATTATGCTCTGCTTCCAGCAGGGACTTTTCTAGCCCAAAGTACCAAAAATTTCCACATTCCTCCTGCAACCAGTTCCAAAGGTCTAAGAACCATGTGATCAGGTTTATCATAGTAGCAGCCCCACTTCTGGTACCAATGTTCAGTCTTAGTCTTCCTGTAACTGTGATAACACACCCTGACAAAGGCAACCCTTAAGGAAGAAAGGGTTTATTCTGGCTCAGAGTTCAAGGGTAAAGTCAATCATGGTAAGGAAGTCCTGCAAGCAGAGCGTGAGTAGCTGGTCACCTTGCATTCACAGTCAGGAAGCAGAGGACGATGCTGGTGCTCAGTTAGCTTTCTACTTTTTGTGCTTTTCAGGACCCAGGCCCAGGAAATGGTGTCACCCACTTTTTTTTAAAAAGACCTATTTATTTTATTTTATGTGTGTGGGTGTTTTGCCTACACATCTTGTCTTAGTCAGTGTCCCATTTCTGTGAAGAGACACCATGACCAAGGCAACCCTTATAAAGGAAAGCATTTCATTGGGGCTGGCTTACAGTTCAGAGGTTTACTCTGTTATCCTCATGGTGGGAAGCATGGTGATGTGCATGCAGACATGGTGCTGGAGAGGTAGCTGAGAGTTCTGCAACCAGATCAGCAGGCAGCAGGAAGTGAGAGAGACACTGGGCCTGGCTTGAGTCTAAAACCTCAAAGCCCACCCCCAGGGACACACTTCCTCCAACAAGGCCACGCCTCCTAATAGTGCCACTCCCTGGTGACCAAGCATTCAACTCTATGAGCCTATGGGGACCATTCGTACTCAAACCACCACACGTATGTATGTGTACTATAGGTGTGCCTGGTGCCCACAGAACTCAGAAGAGGGTATGAAATCCTAGGAACTGGAGTTACAGGTAGCTGTGGACCACAATGTGGGTTCTAGGAACAGAACCCTGATCCTCCACAAGAGCAGCAAGTGCTTTTAATACTGAGCCATCTCTCCAGCCCTTATGTTCCCCACTTTCAGGGTGGATCTTCCCACTTCAATTAAGCTGATCAAAATAATCCCTCACAGGCATGGCCAGAGGCTAAAACAACCTAAATAATCCCTCACAAGTATACACAAAAGTGTGTCTCCTAGGTGATTCTAGGTCCTATCAAGTCCTATCAAGCCAAACCATCACAGTCATTGTGAATTTGATTCCTCCTAGTGGCTCATGTACGTGGAATCATGGGATGTTTGTCTTTGTGTGTATTTTCTTTCATTCAGCACAGTGTCTTCTGTAGCAAGTCTGTTTCCTTTTAAAAACCCTGAATAAAGTTCCATTCCATTGCAGTAATATTCTACTGTGTAGAACTCCTTTTGTTCATTCCTTCACCTGTGGGTTGACATTTGTTTCCACTTTTCAGCAACTGTGACTAATGCTGCTATGGTTAAGGGTGTGCAGAAATCTGCTCAGGTCCCTGCTTTCAGTTATTTTTGGTATATATCCAACAGTAGAACTGAGACAGATAACATGACCTAACTCTCTCCAATAGTTTTTGGCTCAGTGTTAAACATTATTAAATACTATAAAAGCATTGTTGATGTTTCAGGTTTTGTTTTTGTTTTGACTCAGAATCTTGCTATGTAGCCCAGGTTGACTTTGAACTTTCATTGACTTTCCTACCTCAGCCTGGCACTGGGATTACAAGCAAGTGCTGTCATTCCCAACTATTAATTATTACCATTGTTAATGGTAACAATAGGCCTTTATGGTAAGCATTCCTTTTAATGTTTATTTTCCCATTAACTTAAATGTTCAGGGTGGGGTTGGGGCTGGGGCTGGGGCAATCCGACTCTAACTGACAGTTGTTAGATCCTTCCCTGGCTCTCCTCTGCCTTGTGTGGAGGACTGTCAGTCAAGCACTCTATCTTTGGGCTCCGTAAGTATGGTTCGGCTATTTGAATGTTTCATCGATACCTTAAGAAAAATAGAGTTTGACCACAGTGGCTTATTGCCAAAACATCTGGTTGCAGAAGGCATTACTCAAACACAGTATTTCTGATTGCTTGTGCTGGATTTCTGCCTTCGCAAACTTGGTGAACTCTAGCAGCCATTTTTGCCCACAACAGAAGGGATGCCTTCCCTTGGTGACTCAGAGGGTTTGTGATTGGTGCATACTGTCCTTCATTTGCATGAGGGGCTCCCATGCCAAGCTCCCTTTCTGACTATATAATGAGCAAGTTGTCCAGAACGTTTTTGAGTCAGCTAGGGGACCAACCCCCACCTCCACCCCAACCCCCCACCTCCCACTTCTGCATGGCATTGCAAAGCTCCTGTTAGGGGCTAGAGAGGTGGCTTAGTGGTTTAAAGTGCATACTACTCTTCCAGAGGGCCCAAGTTTCATTACCAGCATGTGCATCAGGTGCTCACAATCAACTATAATTCCATCTCCAGGAGATTCTAGCTAACTGGTCTCCACAAGCACCTGCACCATGTGCACATACCCACACACATATAGTTTAAAGAATACAAATAAATTTTTAAAAGCCTCTGTCAGAGTACTCTGTGTGTATGACAGGTGCATGTGCAGGTGCATGTGCAATGCAGAGGATAATCTGGGACACCAGGTATCTTCCTCTGTCACTGTCCCATTGCCTCAAGATAGGGTCTATAACTAAGCCAGAGGCTCGCGGTGTTTTTGGCTAGGCTGGGTTGACCAGCAAGCTCTTGGGATCCACCTGTTTCTGCCTCCCAGTACTGGGGCTACAGGCACTTGAATCATGCTGCTGAGATAACATGGGAGTTCCCAGGGTTGAAAGCAGGCCTGGGAAGCAACAGGCAAGGAGGAAAAAGGGGGTGAAAAATGCAGAGTGCAAAGATCATAGACTCCAAAGCCACATAGCCTGGACTCCACGGCTACTGGAGTCTAACTTTCTATTCATATAATCTGCAAAGAGTTACTTAACTTCTTGGTACTCAGGCATCTCAACTGTGGATAATAATACTAGCTCTTCGGCTGATTGTGATTATTTGTGTAAAATAAGGTCCCAGAACATGGGACTGACTGATAAACGTGTAACTATTTAAGCAGAATCTGCTAACATACATATTATTCAGCTTCAATTTAAATCTTTTAGGATATTACCACCTTTTGTCTCTGTTGTGCTATTCTTCAAGTTACCATAGAAAACACAAAACAGATCATGGTTCTCTGATGATTCTCTATTATCTTTAGAACAGAGGCCAAATTTAAGAGATTAAACCCTTTTGTGATCTAAAGCTATCTTGTCTTTTTTTTCCCCCTAAAATGTTGTCATTCTCATAATAGACAGACTTTATCCACTCAATAAATATTTATTAGCATCTAGACAGTACAATGCAAACTGTAAAGTCAACCTCCCAATGGTGGTTTCTGCTGTGAGGGAATTTGCATTGCAAAAACACGGTAGAAGCAATGGAAAGGGTAACAGATGCAAATGAAAACAAGCAAGCACAGACCTGCCAGACTCACTTAAACCTCTTGGTGAGCTGGACTGGTGGCACGCGCCTGACACTCCAGCACTTGGGAGCCTAGGCCAATTAGATTCAGAGTTTAAGGCCAGCCTAGGTATGCGGAAACTACTCAGAGCAAGCCCCTGTCCCCCAAATAAAGCCACTTGTGTGCCATCACCCCGGTGGCCCCCCCACCTCCACCCCACCCCCCCACCCCCGCTGCATTCTGTTGGTTCTCCTCTAGGTCCATGTTGCCCAGGCAGGTTTCAAGCTCCTAGGCAAGCTTGAAGCTCAAGCTAGCCTCCTGACTTATCTTCCAGAAGAGAAGGGATAGCAGCATGCTCCACTCTGTTTGAAAACTTGTTTTTGTTTTTGAGAAATATCACACTGTAGCCCAGGGTTGCCTAGACTTCAATAGAATCTTGAATCTGTGACAGTTTTCTTGCCTCAGCCTCCCAAGGGCTGGGATTACAGGTGTGAGCCACCACACATATCTTGGAAAGCTTTTCCTAACTGACTTATTCTCCTGCACCTTCAGAGCACCCTGTGCATATTGCTTCTGTAGACCTGTCTCACTGATGGTTTATTTGGTTCTTTTCCTTCCAACACTTCCATTCCCCTATGAGACTTTCTTTTTTTATTCCCAGGGTATTACGTATTTGTTGAGTGCATGTTCATTTTGGGGTAACTTGGAAAAAACAGAAATGTAATTTTATGTGCATGGATGTTTTTGCATGCATGTATGTCTGTGTACCACATGCAAGCCTAGTGACCCTCAGAGGTCAGAAGAAAGTTTTGGATCTTCTAGAACTGGAGTTACAGATAGTTATGAGCTGCCAACATGGTGTGGAGGTCGCTGCGAGTGTCATGGCATGCAGGGAAAAGAACCTTGAAGAGGTAAGAATGAAACCTCAGTTCAGCCCGACTTAGCCAGCCAGGCTAGATCAAACTTCCAGAGAGTCTGATGCCAGATTATTTATTGTAAGCATATTAAACACAGTAGCATGTGGAAAAATGTTTCTCAGTATAATACAATCCCTGGGGCACAAGGAGATATAATTACATCAAAACGTAACTCAAAGTACATATCATTTCTTCCAAGAAGATAAGTTTAGAGAGAAGCTACCTGTATTAGCTTAAGTGCCTAAGATCTGATGTGATCTCTGACTGAGATAGCATAGAGGTCAGCAGGCTATTTCACCTACAGATGGGTTCTGTTAACTGAGAGCTAAAGATAGAGGTCTAGGAGAGAGAGAGAATGGTTATGCGAATCCACGAGAATCTGTTTCAGGATATCAAGAATTTATTAAGATATAAAATGGGGACAATACACTCACGGATACAGAACAGAGTAAAAAGCCATCATTGTCCTCCATGCTGCTCAGGGTGAAGGGAACCAACTGTCTGATCTCTGACCACCCAAGAGAGAGCAAGTGCACCCCCTCCACAGTTTTAACCAGTCTCATACCCAGAAAGGGCCACACACCTTGGGCCAGATAGTCCAAAGTCATTCATTGAACAGAACAAATTCCCACAACAGAGTATGGGATAATCATTTTGGGGGATTTGGGTGAGGTCTGGCTCTACAAATAGCAAAGGTCACCAAATCATTAGTAATACCCACTCTTGGCTTTCTGAGTGTATGGTGATATTTTATGTACCCTAATAAAATTTGCCTGAAGATCAGAGGACAGACCAAGCCACTAGATTAAACATAGAGGCCAGGAAGTGGTGGCACACATCTTTTTTTTGTTGCGGTTGTTTTGTTCTTTGTGGGATTGTTTTTTGTTTTTTGAGACAGGGTTTCTCTGTGTAGCTTTGCGCCTTTCCTGGAGCTCACTCTGTAGCCCAGGCTGACCTCGAACTCACAGAGATCCGCCTGCCTCTGCCTCCTGAGTGCTGGGATTAAAGGAGTGCGCCACCACCACCCGGCAGCAAACACATTTAATCCTAGCACTTGGGAGGCAGAGATCCATCTGGATCTCTGTGAGTTCAAAGCTACCCTGGACTACATGAGATTGACTTAGTCTACGAGAGAAACAGAGCCAGGCAGTGGTGACACGCACCTTTAATCCCAGCACTTGAGATCTCATACCTTTAATCCCAGTATGTGGGAAGTCACATGCCTTCAATCCCAGCATTAGGAAGTAATATGGTGGACAGAAAAAGATATATAAGGTGTGAGGAGACAGGAACTAAAACCTTTTCGGCTAAGGAAGCTTAATTTGGCTAGAGGCTTTTTGGCTGAGGCTTTCCAGGCTGAGGAGTCCTAGAGGTAAGAGGTAGTCTGTTCCTTTGTCTCTCTGATCTTTCAGCATTTACACCAATATCTGGTACCGGGTTTTTTATTAAAAGACCATTTTAACATTCATGTTACATAAGTGGAATGGTATTTTATTTACTCCATTGAGGAGATAACCCTGTGTGGTTAACATTCTTGGTTTCCCTAGTGCTTATCTGTGAATACAAGGACCTTGTGCCCCCAACAATATGGGTGCTGGAAACTGAACGCGGGTCCTCTGGAAGAGCAGTCAATGTTCTTAATGGTGGAGCCATCTCTCCAGCCCCACATTTTGGAGATTTTTTTCTCTTGACATGGCTATAGACTCATAAAAAGTAGCAAAAATATGAGCCCATGACGGCTCAGCAGGCAAAGGAACCTGCTGTGCAAGCCCTTAACCTTGAGTGCCATCCCTGGAAGCCACATAAAGGTGAAAGGAGAGAGTGGACTCTACAAAGTAGTCCTCTGACCTCCACATAAGTGCTGAGGCATGAGCACTGACCTCTCTAGAAACACACACACACACAGCATCAAAAGTAACAAAAGTAGAGAATTCCTTGAACACTCCTCATATGACTTCCCTGTCTCAGATAACTATAGTATATTATCAAAACTAGGAAGCTGGTGTTGGCAAAAAGCAATTAGCTAGACTACAAGCCCTATTTGGGCTACATCATCTTTTGTATAAACTCACTTTTTTTTTGTCTTTTGATTGTTCCGGTTTTTGAGGCAGGGTCTTACTCTGCACTCCAGGCTGGCTTACAAAGAGCAATTTGTTACATAGACCAGGATGAACTTGAATTTACAGAGATCTGCCTGCCTGACCCTGAAATGCTGAGATTACAGGCCTGTGCCACTAGGCCCAGATTAAACTTCGTATCTTTGTAAAATTTATCATTATAGTCCTGTGACCCATGAATCCTATATACATACAATCAAGATGCAAAGCCGTTCCATTACAAGTTCCTTGCGCTAGGTGTTCATAATGACTTCAGTTAACTAGATTTTCTTTGTATCATTACAGGGAAGTAAAATGGAGTGGATAGATACATTGTATATGAGCTCTAGAACGCATTCTGAGGGCCCTGTGAATTCCCTCTACC
>CABHPQ010163230.1:0-44541 GCA_902168405.1 Peromyscus aztecus | reverse complement strand
AATATCTTCAGGTGATTCTAATTTTTTTCCTTCTGAGAGAGTTAAAGGCTTTAGTTTTGAGAGCTTTTGAGAAAGAGTAAAGCTTTTTAGAGATATTTTTCCCCCCAAATTTTCCAAGAAAAGCTTTATAGTTTAAGAGAATATTTTTTTTTCCCCAGGAGAAAGACCAACTTTTCCCAAAACTTCCCAACTTTTTGGCTTTTTACACCCGCATTTTTGCCTCAGGGAGAAATCACTTTCTCCTGCCACTTGGACTTAGCATTTCAGCTGTCCCCAGGTCAAAAGCTTCCACAGGGAACTTTTTTCTTCCCCATCAGCTCAGAGAAGAGCTTTTTTACTACCCGTAAAGCCCAAAGAAAGATTTTTTTTTCCCAGTTTGCATTCAAAGCCCCCAAAGTTAGAAAATTGGGAGAGTTTTTCTGTCTAGTTGCCTTACTTATCTTAAATTTTTTCTACCCAGTCTTACACTTCTAAGTTTTTCCTACACTATATTATTGCCTTATACTTATTTTTCAGATAGAAATTGAGAAAGGGATAGAAGATAGAAAATTTTGACAGAAGAGAATTACGCTGCAGCATCGGACATCCTTCCAGTCCGCTTCCTTTTCTCTCGAGGATAAAACTCCTGCCCCTCAATATATATATAATATATATTTTTTCCATAGTACCGGCATGCCTTTCCACTGGCAGGGCTGACCCACACTTTCGCCAAAAACTCTGTAATAAAACTATTATTTTCCTTTATCTTTGGTCCCTATTACTTTGTCTTTAGTCCCTGTTCATTTGTCTTAGTCCCCCCTTTTTCTTTTTCCCTTTTTTCTTCAGTCCCCCCTTTTTCTTTTTCCCTTTTTTCTTCAGTCCCCCCTTTTTCTTTTTCCCTTTTTTCTTTTTCTTTAGTCCCTGTTCAGGCGCCATTCTGTGGGGCGTTTACCCACCACCCCCACAGCTTCCCAGAGTTTTCTTGAGTGTGAGCAGCAGGAAATATTAGGTAGAAGGATTTATTGCGGAGAATATCGCGGAGATAAACAGATAGAAAATAAAGGATAGCCTCGAGAGGGCCTGGAACTTTTTCCAACGGGCCCCGACTGTCTCTGCCCCAGGGTTTTTATAGAGACACCAAGGGGGTGGAGCAAATGACCTCCTCCCCCAGCACAGCAAAGTGCAGACCATCTCAGACACTTGCACTCAGGCCCGTGGTCCTAATCATCGTCTATGTGGATCTGCTGGGTAAAGCCACGAGGAACCCGAGAACGGCCCCACACACACCACCCTCTGCTCTCTGGTGCTGAAATAAAAGTTACATGCAACCATGCTCACCTATTATGTGCATCCAAACTCATCCAGTTTATAATAACAATAAAATGCTTTTTGAGATTGTTTTCAATCAAGTGTATAACTGCAACTTAATAATTTATCTGCAAGTATATCATATCATAAATTTCTTTTCTAAGAGAGTTATTAGATCTTTTATACACTAATAATTTCAATAAGTACTTTAATTTGAAGGCAATTCATCCATTGCTTAGTGAGACTTTGAAATTAAAGATATAACTTTTAATTTAAAAAATGACTCATGTTTATCTCTGTAGATATTTATTGGTGTATGTATCCATTCTGTAAGCACTCCATCAAACCAAATTCTAGTCTAATGTTAAATCATACTTAAATTAGACTTGTGGGTGATTATCTTTTTGTACATCATATTTAATTTATCAGCATACCTCTTACGACTGATATTCCTTTATTAATCAATTAGACCTTTGACGATCCAATACCTTGCTAATTTCTTCCTTTCTTGCTTTTCTTCATTCCTTCGTTCCTTCCTTCCCTTCTTCTTCTTCTTCTTCTTCTTCTTCTTCTTCTTCTTCTTCTTCTTCTTCTTCTTCTTCTTCTTCTTCTCTCTTCCTCTTCCTCCTCCTCCTATTCTTCTTCTGTTGCTGTTGATGCTTCTCTGTCTCTATCTCTGTCTAACTCTCTCCCTCCTTCTTCAGTGCAAGAGAATGAACAAAAGACAATGTTTTTACAACATTTTAAAATATGTTTAATCCAATAAATTAAGGTAGTGAAAATGATCACTAAATTATAACTCAGGTAGTTCACAGCTTTTTGTTCTGCATCAGATAGATGGTGACTGTTATGAGGAAAACAGAATTAAGCAGAGGGCATTGCCTTTGAAAAGCAATAATCACATAGACAGTCTTCAGTGAAAACATGGCATTAGCAAAGACCTAGGATGTTTATAGGAGTCTAAAATTTTCAGGGATGTTATTAAAAGAGGGGTAGCCAAACAGGGCGAGTTTAGTCAAGGAAGGGAGATTGTAAAGTACCTCAGATGTGTTCAAAGAACATTTTACACTTTTTAAAAGTAACATTGGGGGAACTTTTAAGACAACAGGTAAGTTTGCAATTACTTTAATAAGAGCCAATTAGCAATAGGCTTGACATCAACAAAGACACTTCACAGAGTCATAAACAGCATTCCTAGCCTGACATTTCCCAATTGTCAAAACTTCATATTGACTTAGTCAGAAGACCACAATGGATTCTTCCTTTACATATAAGATTTTACAAGACTTTGAGGCTTTGGAGGAATCAGTTCTCATTCTTTCTTCATTAGAATTATCTAGGAGTAAAGGGTACATCATTCTAAGAAAATATATTATGTGCTTCAAATATTCTTCAAAGTAATGTAATATTATCTAAATCAAGTTAAGGAAAGCGGGTCAGTCAGAGAACTCAACCTGTGAACACCCACATGGTGGCCCTGGGGTGTATAACCCATGTGATTACATTTATATCCACCTGAAATAAAATTAATTCAATGAGCTGACTTCCAAAAACAAGCACAGAAAGAACATTTAACACAATAGAAAACCTCTTTGAACCTTCTACTGTGGAGCTGACTTCTGATTTCTATATAACTTCCGTTTCCAGCAGTTCTTAATAAGATTAGCTGCAGGATTTACTAGTAAAGGGCAAAGCCTGTTCAATAATGTCCAACTGTTCACAGTGAATGTGAAATGGGCCTAGATTGAAACATCCATTCTGTCTTCTTAAAAATACTTCCTCTGTGTAACAATGTTTATTCTTGCACCTTTTCAAAAGAAGCCACTGAGTTTAAAGAGCATGTGATCTTTGGACAGCTCCTGTTATATCTACATTTCTACATTTATTTCTTTCATAAAGTTCCATGGTATTAAATATAAAAGGGTGGTACTTCAAAAAAATCCTGTAAGATTTGTTTTTTCTGCCAGTTTCCTTTTTTTTTTTTTTTAAACTTTCTTCAAAGACCTGAAGGTAAATGAGATTAAAGAAGATAACTCAAGGAGAAAATTAAAGACTCTAATAAATTTTAATTTGTTCTTCAGAACTATAAATGTTCAGTCAGCATGTAAGTTCTGTTTGTTGAAATTGCATTTTAATATTGGCATGCCATACCATTAGTAATGACTTTTTAAGAGCCAAGATTTAAAATATTCCAGCTACAGTAGGCTAAATAAAGACATGTAAATTTTGCCCTTGGGCCACTCATTCTTTTGGCAATTCATGCATTAGAGAAAGAAAAGTACATCAAAAGTTTTAAATAAGCCACATTTCCCCCCAAATAAACATAAGCAGTAAGGCTTATATTTTAAGTGAACAGAATTATTCTGATAAGTAAAATTATAGAATATACAGCTTTACAAAGGCATGTATCTATATTACATGCATAAATCACATGTAGGCAAGCAAGATACTATGAGGAAGAAATGTAGGAAGCTTGAATTTGGTTCACAGAAAGGGAGTGCTATTTCTGTTGTTAAAGGTCTAGAGAGGATCATTATTAATTGACAGCAGGAAATACATATTAAAATTACATATAAGGTTAGGAGGGGTGGGGAAACTAATGTAGCACAATGTTACCAAATGATAACCAGAGGCAAATTAAACATTAACTTCATTTTATCAAAATAAAGAGTAAAGAAATATGAGTTGTACTACTTCTTCATTGACTGAATCAAATACCACCAAGTTGATGATTTTACTAGATACTCAAATACCATGAAAGTCAGTGATTTCACTAGATACTGGGATGTGGAGATGGGTTAGATAGGAGTAACTGAGATAATCTGTGCAAGAAAGTAATTACATATCACCATGCTTTATTGAGTCTTTTAATAGTGTAGTGAGTCCTTTAGCCCCCTGATCAAGAGCAAGCTGGTGTCCTGGGAAAAGTCTTGATGGAAAGCCGAACAGGACATTTAAAGTCAAAAGGCTACAATGACATCATGACACAAGGTGCAGGTGGAGAATTTTATGATGTAACCTTGGCTCCTGTTAAACATTAGAAAAGGCCTTTTCTCCAGAGGAACAAAACTATTTGTGTGCATTCGGCCCCCTCTCAGCATGGAAAGAGGGCTCTTCTGGGGTTATAATACACTTGACTAAGAAGACTGAAAAATCATTAGTTTATGGACACATGCAGCTCCCAATTACAGGAGGTACAGGGTTGGGGCAACCTGACCTTTCCTAAGTCATCTTAATAAAGACTTGGTTCTGGTAACATGCATACTAGTGGTCAGAACTGACATTAAAGACACACACATGATTGAACTGTGGGGATCTTGGGTGGAGAGTGCTATGAAAATTTACACTGGTCATTAGTTTAATGACGGGGGCTTGGAGGAGGGCTTCCTTGAGAGAATAACGTTGTTGGCGCAATGTGGAGGAAGGCTAGAGTTCCAGGCAGAAACAGTGGACTTTGAACAAAAGTGCTTTAGAAAGATCACCAAATATAAAAATCTGGAGTGAGAGGAACACAAAATACAAGGCCAGCAGCTGGAGTTTTGGTCCATAGAAGGCAAGTGAGTGTCAGTGTGGACTCTGAATGAGAAACTCCATACAAGCTTATTTTTCCTGGCCAGAACAAAAGCACAGAAGACAGAGGGCACAGATGATTTCACTCTGAGTCAACTATCCACAAAAATATCCACACAGTATAATAATAGGTACACATTGATAAATGGAGCGAACTTAGCTGTCTTTTTCATTTTGTTGACAGTACATTTTAAAATAATGAAATCTTTCGAATGTTGAAGGATCTGTTGGACATATAATGTCAAGCATCAGTTTGATGCCATCATTTTACAGTGAGTGGAGAATCAGATTTCAAACCACATTATCAGGCTTTGATTTATGCTCATAGTGTAGATTTTTGTTACTCACTGTGATTCTTATTAAAAATGCTGATTTGGAATGGTCAATCTACTAACAATTACATTTTTAGTCAAATATTTTACTGTAAGGCAATAAAATATCTTATATAATATATTCCTTCAATAAATCTGGAAAAATCATTTGGTTTATATCTCTTTCTTCTAATGTATAGTATAGTGTAGCACATGTTGCAATGTGAACACAAAGGAGAAAGGGGTAAACATAATTCCTATTGACATCACAGAGCCAAATTAAGCAATACATAAAACAGTATCTAGTGTTGAATGCTTAATGGCCAGTCTTGGCCCTTTGAATCTGTTTTTTAAAAGTACTCTCAACCTGGATCCTTTAACTAACATTCCCTCATCATCTCTCCACACTCAGCAGCACAGTAATGTAACAGAGTATTCTGACAGGGACAGTGGATATTGAAACTCTTTGCCAGAAAGCAGCTTTATTTGTGCCAGCATTTGCTCAGAAGATTCACATTCTGAAAGCTGACCCCCAAGGGGAGCAAGACTTTGCCTTATATCTATACAGTTTACTCCCTTTGCTCCCCTAATATGGTAACATAGACTCTCGTTTGGATATTTTGTGACTACCGGCTGTCACAAGCAGCTACATGATTGAGAGAGTGTTTCTTTACACAGAAGACTCTGACACCGATTAAACCATGTTGTTTAGTATTTGTCCTAAGAAGGCTCTCATCACAGCAAGCTTCAAGAAAGAGAGAACAGGTAAGAGTATGACAATACCACATGTTTGAATATGATTCAGTCCACACAGCTCTTTATATCACTTGAAAACTACTACATTTCTTCGGTGAATATTTATTTTCCTGTGTTAGAATAATTCCCATCCTCCAGCTCATGGATCTGTATTTCAGATCTTTAGATGTGTTTTTTCATAACACTCTCTCCCTGTCTTCTCATGAACAGAAATCAGTTATTTCTTTTTTATTTTTATTTTTATTTATGCTTCTCTCACACATTATATCCCGACCTCAGTTTCCCTCCTCCAGTTTTCTGATGCCTATCATTCAAAATCCACTCCTCCTCCATTTCTATTCAGAAAAGTGCAGGTCTCCCAAGGACATCAACCTAACACAGCATGACAAGATTCAATAAGAGTAGGTACAAACCTTCATTTCAAGGCTGGGCAAGGCAACCCACTGGGAGAAAAAATGTCTCAAGAGAGGGAAAAAGTTTCAGAGACTCCCAGTGTTAGGAACCCCACAAGAAAACCAAACTAACAACCATAACATACATGAATAGGACCTAGCACAGACCCATACAAAGTCTGATAATCCTTTCAGTCTGTGAACTCCTATGAGCCCTGCTTACATGACCTTGTGGACTGTGTCCTCGTGGTGTCCTTTACCCCTCTGTCTCTTACAATCCTTCCTGCTTTCTTCGGTGGGTTCCCCCTCATTCCACCTCAATATCTGGCTGTGTGTCTCTGCATCTGCTCCAATTGGTTACTGGATGAAGCCTCTCTGATGACAGTTGAGATAGGAACCTATCTCCGAGCATGGCAGAATATCCTGAGAAATCAATTCATTTACGTGTGTGTGTGTGTGTGTGTGTGTGTGTGTGTGTGTGTGTGTGTGCCAGGCAGTCATGTTTGATTCTGTCCTAGGTCTCTGGTATATCGAGCCTCTGGTTTCTGGCCTTCCAGACAGTGTCAGGAGTGAGCTCTGTCTTGTGACCTGGGCCTCAAGTAAGACCAAGCATTGGTTGGCAGCTCTCACACATTCTGTGCTGCCATTTCTCCAGCACATCCTGCAAGCAGGACAACCTGTAGGTCTGGAAGCTGTCCCTGGTTACAGAAGATAGCCAGTTCAGGCTCTGTATCCCCCCATTTTGGAGTCTTGGCTAGGATTACCCACATAGATTCCAGAGAGTTTCCACTGCACTAGGTTTCCACATATCCCACCCAAATGCCCTCCACTTCCGGTTGTCTCTCTCAGTACTTTCTCCTTCATTTCCTCCCCACCCTGTCATGTCTCCTTTTCTTATCCACACCCAGTCTGTTAAATGTCTGTTTTTGCCCCTAGTTAGTATGCTGCAAGAATACAGACCCTCTTCTTATCTAACTGGCTTCATATCCCCAATATACAGTGAAATCACTGTCTTGGTGGTAATTAGTTTAACCAAAGAAATACCTTTAAATATAACCCAAAGGGATGTCTCTGACAACAAGACAGGTAATAATAACTAGTACCAACATTTTGAGCAATGGAGTGTGGAATTAGAAGGGATTTTTCTGTTTTATTCCTTACAGATCCTTCAAATATAGAGTGCTAGCTGCATAAACTTCCATTTGAAGTCTTATACTCTTGGAAGGAAAGATTTGTTTTACGCAATGATGGATGCAATGTAGTAGGGTTCTCTCATACTCACACTAGCTGGAGGCTAGCTTCTTGGTTTGTTTTAGTTTTCATTGTTTGGTTTATTTAATGTTTCCCTTTGAGACTTCATAGACATGAAGTTCAGAAAAGTTTGGGGAATGTGTTTCCTTTACCCCAGGTCAGTTAGTATTTGGTAAAATTCCCACAGGACAGCTATTTACTTAAAGTTTTGTTTTGTTTTGTTTTGTTTTTACTATGGGCCTTAATAAAAACGGTGTTTCTGCCTCTTGCCATAGTGCATTGTGCAGGAATTAACAGAGAGAGCTCTCAGTTATAACACTCGTGAAAGCTTGGATAATCTCCTCCATTTTTGAACTTGGTTTTCTGGTGTTCCATCTAGTCGATTTCCCCACAGATTTTAGATATTAGTTTGTACACAGAGCCTCATGTAATTTGACTGTCACAATTTAGGTTTTCCAGCTTTGATTTGGGTTCTGTGAAATTTCTACACGTGAGTTTTTCTCAGCCAGATGAATAGCTATGTATACCAGCTTTCCCAACCCTGAGTTGTGAGCTTGAAATGACCTCATCATGATGATGAAGATAGGAAGAGTTGATGTTATTCTACTCATTCATCTTCATTTTTGTTGTGGATATGTGATGATTGTTAAACATTCCAGCTGCCAGTGTTTTATTTAATTTTACCTATGCCATTATTTTATTAAAATATGATCAACTCATTGACTCTTCCGTTATTTCAAAGTTACTTTAATTAATTTTGTTTTGAATTCTTAGAATATATATCTAAGTTCTTACCTTTGAGTATGTGCAGACAGAAATTGGACCAAAAACAACCAAATATAACAAAGAGTAGTTGTAGCCAGAGTTTTCCTGCCTGGCCCACAGTCAGGATAAATCTCTTTCACCTGCCAGTCCCACAGCCGCTCAGACCCAACCAAGTAAACACAGAGACTTATATTGCTTGCAAACTGTATGGCCGTGGCAGGCTTCTTGCTAACTGTCCTTATATCTTATATCAATCCATTTCTATAAATCTATACCTTGCCACATGGCTCGTGGCTTACCGGCATCTTTACAAGCTGCTTGTCCTGGTGGCGGCTGGCAGAGACTCCCTCTGCCTTCCTGTTCTTTTAATTCTCTCTGTTAGTCCCGCCTATACTTCCTGCCTTAGCCACTGGCCAATCAGTGTTTTATTAGCAACACATTTGCCATACAGAACATTCCCACAGCAAGTAGTGACAGATGAATGGTCAGAACAAGAGAGAGAGGAGATAAAATGAAACTTTATTGTATTTAATGAAAAAACAATATAGTAAAACTATGAGAACAAAAAATTAACATGTGTGAATGTAATTTGTGCAATATACACACACAGGAACAAATAAAGCAAATGTATTTTTATAAGTAGTTATGAAATAAATGCCAAGGAGAGAAGGCAAAGATTAAAAAAAGACACCTTTTCAATTCTGAAGTTCTAGACAGTTAATAGCATTTCCCCTGAACAAAATGTTTCATAGAAAAAAGTTTTATGTTAGAAGCAAGAATCAATGCTTTCATTTATCAGGGATTTTCTTCCAAATCTTTTTCAATTCAAAGACTTGGGTGTTGTTCAAATTCTACAATGTTATAATAATTATGTAAAAAAATAAAAAAAATCCATAAAATATTTTAAAGATATAGAACCTTCAACAAGAATTTAATAAAATATACCAAGCCAAATGCAAATATTAATCTGCTGCAATTCATTCATAAGTTTTCATTATTTTAGAATTGAATTCTCAATTTACTATTCTGTATTTATAATTTCTTCAACATGTTTTATTCTAAATTATTCTAAATCTCAAATATTTTTAATTTTTTATGTATATGAGTGTCTTAATATTTTAAGTATATTATCCATGCTTGCATTTTGCAATATAATACATTTTAAATTAAAATTTGGGGTAAGATAATTGTATGCTTTTTAAAAATATTTTGAAAGGGAAAATAACTGAGGGCATTTCAAATAAAAATGCAATGCTACAGTAAAATCTGAATATCAATGTGATTTCTTAGTATATATAATAAGAAAAAAAGAATTACTAGAAAATGTAATATACTGTTATTTGATGGAAGCAATCTTCAATCTTAGCAATTCCATCCAATTTCCTAAGAGGACACAAACATCATCAATTTGTAAGGGCAATGGCTATGTTTCCTTTTTTTTAAATCAAAATGTATACTGGGAAATGGGTTGGTAAAAAGATTAAAGCACAAACACATTTTTTTCTTCTGTAAATGATGAGTTGCTTGGCAACTTGCAAGTATCCTGCCTCCTGTCCTTTGGAAGAAAGTGTTTCTTTTAACTTTTGGAATGAGGGTTGTATATTTAATAATGGGAGAAGGGTAGAGGTATGGCTGGGGCAGCTATTCACATTGTAAACATGTCTGTTCAATTCAATTTCTCCATTTTATTAAGTTGAAGACCCCAGCTCATGTGAGGTTACCTTCCACTTTCAGAGTTGGTCTTTTCTCCTCAGCTAAACTTTTCTGGAAAATCCCTCTAGACACACCAAGAGGTGTTTCCAAGGAGATTCTAAATGTCATCTAGTTGACAACGAAGCTCATCCATCGAGCCCAGTACATTATGCTTGGTGAAGGTCATTAGGATGCATTGGGAGCACAGTGCAGTGATACCTGGCTTGGCCTCCAGAGAGGGACCAAGAAACAAATAGTCTAGAGTTATAAGTTGTGACAATGGTGTTTCAATCAAAATGAGAATTATCTTCAAAAACAAGGGAAATTTGAGGTCTTAGTGGGTAGTAAAAATATATTTAGAAGGATGTAGCTAGAGATGCTTTGATGTGTTATAGGGAGGTATGCCGTCATGAAGTTAGCCTGGGTCGTTCTGGGCCAGAAGTTACCATATTGTCAGCTCTTTTCTGGAAGGAAAGTGGCCTCTTCATTCTAATTTAAATATATCTTTTAAATTGAGAATTTTATATATTAGTATTAATATTTTTAAGTGATTTTTTTAAATTCCATCTAAAACTTGACAAAAGCTGTTATCATGATTCTAGCCTGGGTTGCTAAAAAATGAAGTACATGGTACTTTATGTTTGCACCAACCAGCAACCTTTGGACTTCATGGTTAAGAGAGTGGAAGGCCAGCTGAAACCATAAATCCATGCAAATGAAGTGATTGTTGAATATATATAGAATCAGAGAGTGTTGTCTCTCTCCTCTCAACCAGAATACTAAATCTTTGGTTTCTTCATTTCTTCTCTATGCTTGACACATACATGGACCATTTCCATAAGTGTAGTTCTTGGCAAAGAAATAGTAGTGATGCCATAAGAGAAAATGTTATTTTACCCTTATATCCCTGTTGTCCTAGCATCACTTTACTGAACTGTAGTGAATATATTCTTCAGTGATGTATCACTGAAATTAGTTCTCTTTTTTAAGGAAACACAAACTGAATATTTTTCAAAAAGAAATGAACAGTAAAAAGCAAATGGGGACACAGAGACAATCCAAATCAATTTATTGTGTTTCAACCTATCTATTCTTAATAAGAACAATACACATTCAGAAGAAATTCAAAGTTTGAGTTTGATTCTTTTCAGGGCCGGAAATACAGTCTGATGTATTCTGGATGTTAGACAACAGTGCTAGGCAGAACTCCTCAGGAGAAAAATCACAAATGCCTCCAGAGCAAGGAATTGATATCCTGAGATGACTGGTACGTTCCTTGTATGAAATGCGTTTTCATGTTTATGATATTTTAAATCACAATAGACTTACTGGGACTTAAAGACATGTCTTCTGATATGAGACAGAAGAGAACAAAAAATTAAGGACCTAACAGCGAATTTGAAGTCTGCAGAAATATGATGAAGCCCCATCCACATGGACAATAATAATACCACTAAGCTGACAAACATCACCCACAGATCAGCTTTGGACTACAAACTGCTCAGAACAATTTCAAGATGACTAGCTGAGATGATCCAGCCTCACAGACTACTCAAACAAGGACTTTGGCATTGTGCAGAGACTGGACAACAAATGATATAGCTACCTATCCTGGAACTTGACAATTAACCCCAAAATTTTCTTTTCAGGTTCCCTAAAGATGCCTTTACCCACAAACAGCAGGAAGCAAATTTAAGAACATGATGCCCACATTCCCAAGGGGTAGGGTGGGGTGGATGGTTTTTGGTCTTTCAATGGGTTTCTGCTTTGGGATAGTTGTCATTGTTTAGGAGGGTTGGTTACAAGTTGTTGTTGTTGTTAATGGTCAGGAAAAGGGCTAAACAAAGGAGATTAGACTTAAGGTTCTTGTTTTTAAAAAAAAGAAAAGAAGAAAGAGGATATAGATAAGAGGTAGATAATTGAATCTACTCTGAAATAAAGAGATATAGAAATGATAGAATAAAGGGTAGATTATTGAATCTACTCTGAAAATAAAAGAGAGGATATAGATATGATATAGATAAAAAGGTATCTTATTGAATCTACTTTTAAGACAACTACTAGTTGTAAATACTTTTCATTGGATTGGATTTTTATATATTGTGTACAAATTATACATATTGAGATTGGTATTGTTAGAAATGCTGTATGTATATTTCTAATCTTGTTCAGGATACTGTACCTATACAGTTCATTTAACAATATAATGCTCTCTGTTGATACAGAGCCTGCCAGCACCTGACTGGACTAAGATATGAGTCTTTATCCCCATACCAGAACACCACAGTCCCTAGACTTTAGGCCCAGGGGCACAACCCTGCACCCCTACACCACCAACCACTGCAGTTCCAGTTTCAGGCCAGTTGGCAGGATGACCTCCTGTAGACAGATCAGACTACCACCATCTACCACACACTTAAGAGTACAGCTACTCCCTGAGACAGAGCCCAATAGCGCCAGTTGGATTAAGAGCTACTTCCTGAGACAAAGAGTCCATCAGTATCGACTAGACCAAGAACTCCCATTGGATCAAGAGTATCAATCAAACCAAGAGAGGCTCCCTCAGACACAGACACCACTTGCACCAAGTGGAGAAAGAGATGTGTAGATGCCAGTGCAAAAATACAGTCAACAACATAAAAAATAATATGGCTCCATCAGAATCTACATCAGCAAGACCTGAACATCCCAACACAGAAGAAACAGAAGATATCTACCATAAAATGACTTTAAGAAGATATTAGAGATCTTAAAAAGGAAATGAAAAATTCCCTTAAAGAACTCGAGGAAAAGTCCTGGGTTTTTTGTTTTTCCATATGAAGTTGAGTATTATTCGTTTCAGGTCTGTGAAGAATTGTGTTGGGATTTTGATAGGGATTGCACTGAATCTGTAGATTGCTTTTGGTAAGATTGACATTTTTACTATGTTAATCCTGCCTATCCATGAGCAAGGGATATCTTTCCATTTTCTGACATCTTCTTCAACTTCTTTTTTCAGGGACTTAAAGTTCTTGTCATATAGGTCCTTCACTTGCTTGGTTAGTGTTAGCCCAAGGTATTTTATATCATTTGTGGCTATTGTAAAGAGTGATGTAACTCTGATTTCCTTCTCAGCCTGTTTGTCAATTGTATATAGGAGGGCTACTGACTTTTTTGAGTTGCTCTTATATCCTGCTATGTTGCTGAAGGTATTTATAAGCTGTATCAGTTCCTTGGTTGAATCTTTGGGGTCACTCAAGTATACTATCATGTCATCCGCAAATAGGGAAAGCTTGACTTCTTCTTTCCAATTTATATCCCCTCAATATCCTGGATCAGGCCCTCTGGATAAGTGAGACAGTTGACTAGCTTGATCTGTTTGGGAGGCATCCAGGCAGTGGGACTGGGTCCTGTACTCAGTGCATGAGTTGGCTGTTTGAAACCTGGGGCTTATAAAGGGACACTTGGCTCAGCCTGAGAGCAGGGGACTGGACCTGACTGGACTGAATCTACTAGGTTGAACTCAATCCTCAGCGGAGTCTTTGCCCTGGAGGAGATGGGAATGGGGAATGGGCTAGGGGGAATGAGGGATGAGGGAGGGGGAGAATAAGGGAATCCATGGCTGATATGTAAAATTAAATTAAATTATAAAATAAAATAAAATTTAAAAAAAGTAATACAAAAGGTTCAAATAAAAAAAGAAATTGAGGATAAGTCAAACAAAAAATGGGAAGAAATCAGTAAATTCCTTGAAAACCAAGAGAAAGCAATTAAACAAGGGAGGGAAACAGTTCAAGCTTTCAAATCTGAAATGGAAACAATAAAGAAGACACAAACTAAGGTAATGTTGAAAGTGGAAAATCTGAGAAACAAATAGAAACTACAGATGCAAGTATAATCAACAGAATGCAAGAGATGGAAGAGCGGATCTCTGGCATTGAAGATACGGTTGAGGAAATAGATTCATCAGTCAAAGAAAACACTAAAACCAACAAAGTCATGAACCAAAATGTCCAGGAAATTTGGGACACCATGAAAAGACCAAACCTAAGAATAATAGGGATAGAAGAAGGAGAAGAATACAAACTCAAAGGCACAGAAAATATATCCCACAAAATCATAGAAGAAAACTTTCCCAATCTAAAGAAGGAAATGCATATAAATATGCAAGAAGGTTACCGAACACCAAATAGACTGGATCCAAAAAAAAAAAAAAAAAAAAGGGCACCGACATTCGTTAAAGCAAGATTACTAAAGCTTAAATCGCACATCAAACCCCATACACTAGTAGTGGGAGATTTCAACACCCCACTCTCACCAAAGGAGAGGTCTGACAGACAGAAACTAAACAGAGAAATAAGGGAATTAACAGACATTATGACTCAAATAGACTTAATAGATATCTACAGAATATTTCACCCAAACCCTTTCATGATAAAGGTTCTAGAGAGATCAGGAATACAAGGAAGACACCTAAACATAATAAAGGCAATTTAAAGCAAGCCAACAGCCAACATTAAGTTAAATGGAGAGAATTTCAAAATGATTCCACCAAAATCAGGTACAAGACAAGGTTGTCTACTCTCCCCATACTTATTCAACATAGTACTTGAAGTTCTAGCTAGAGCAATAAGACAACAAAAGGAGATCAAGGGGATAGAAATTGGAAAGGAAGAAGTCAAACTTTCATTATTTGCAGAGAATATGATAGTATACATAAGTGACCCCAAAAATTCTACAAGGGAACTCCTACAGCTGATAAACTCCTTCAGTAAGGTGGAAGGATACAAGATTAACTCAAAAAAAAATCAGTAGACCTCCTATATACAAATGATAAATGGGCTGAGAAAGAAATCAGAGAAACATCACCCTTTACAATAGCCACAAATAATATAAAATACCTTGGGGTAACTCTAACTAAGCAAGAGAAAGACCTTTATGATAAGAACTTTAAGTCTCTGAAGAAATAAATCAAAGAAGATATCAGAAAATGGAGAGATCTGCTGTGGGATGTTCTGTATGGCAAATGTGTTGCTAATAAAATACTGATTGGCAGTGGCTAGGCAGGAAGTATAGGCGGGGCTAACAGAGAGAATTAAAAGAACAGGAAGGCAGAGGGAGTCACTAACTGCCTACCAGCCGCCACCAGGACAAGCAGCTTGTAAAGATGCCGGTAAGCCACGAGCCATGTGGCAAGGTATAGATTTATAGAAATGGATTGATATAAGATATCAGGACAGTTAGCAAGAAGCCTGCCACGGCCATACAGTTTGTAAGCAATGTAAGTCTCTGTGTTTTACTTGGTTGGGTCTGAGCGGCTGTGGGACTGGCAGGTGAAAGAGATTTATCCTGACTGTGGGCCAGGCAGGAAAACTCAGCTACAGAGATCTCCCATGTTCATGGGTAGGTAAAGTCAACATAGTAAAAATGACAATGTTACCAAAAGCAATCTACAGATTCAATGCAATCCTTCACATCAAATACCAACACAATTCTTCACAGACTTGAAAAGAACAATACTTAAATTTATATGGAAAAAACAAAAAATGTAAGATAGCTAAAAGAATTCTTTATAATAAAGCAACCTCTGGAGGCATCATGATCACTGACCTCAAGCTCTACTATAGAGTTATAGTAATAAAAACAGCTTGGTACTGGCATAAAAACCGACACGTGGACCAATGGAATTGAATTGAAGACCCTGACGTTAATCCACACACATATGAATATATTATTTTCGACAAAGAAGCCAAAACTGTACCATGGAAAAAAGAAAGCATCTTCAACAAATGGTGCTGGCGTAACTGGGTGTCAACATGCAGAAGATTGCAAATAGATCCATATCTGTCACCGTGCACAAAACTCAAGTCCAAGTGGTTCAAAGACTCAACATAAATCCAGTTACACTGAACTTGATAGGAGAGACAGTTGGAAGTAGTCTAGAATGAATTGGCACAGGAGAGCACTTCCTAAATATAACACCAGTAGCACAGACACTGAGAGTAACAATTAATAAATGGGACCTCCTGAAACTGAGAAGCTTTTGTAGAGCAAAGGACATGGTCAGTAAGACAGAAAGACAGCCGACAGAATGGGAAAAGTTCTTCACCAACTCCACATCTGACAGAGGGCTGTTCTCCAAAATATATAAAGAACTCAAAAAGCTAGACTTCAAAACACTGAAAAATCCAATTAAGAAATGGGCTATAGAACTAAACAGAGAATTCTCAACAGAAGAATCTCAAATGGCTGAAAGACATTTAAGGAATTGCTCAACATCCTTAGTCATCAGGGAAATGCAAATCAAAACAACTCTGAGATACCATCTTACACCTGTCAGAATAGCTAAGATCAAAAATACTGAAAACAGCTTATGTTGCAGAGGGAGTGGAGCAAGGGGAACACTCATCCACTGTTGGTGGGAATGCAAACTTGTACAGCCACTCTGGAAATCGGTATGGCAGTTTCTCAGACAATTGGGAATAAGTCTTCCTCAAGACCCAGTTATACCACTTTTGGGCATATACCCAAGGAATGCTCAATCTTACCACAAGGACACATGCTCAGCTATGTTCATAGCAGCATTATTCATAATAACCAGAACCTGGAAACAGCCTCAATGCCCCTCAACTGAAGAATGAATAAAGAAAATGTGGCACATATACACAATGGAGTACTACTCAGCAGTTAAAAAAAATGATATAATGATATCATGAAATTTGCAGGCAAATGGATGGAACTGGAAAATATCATCTTGAATGAGGTAACCCAGAGTCAGAAGGACAAACATAGTATGTACTCACTCATAAGTGGATACTAGATGTGAGGGAAGGGATGGCCAGACTGCAACCCACAACTCCAGAGAGGCTTGCTAAGGGGGAAGACCGTAGGAGGGACACATGGATGAACCTGTGAAGGAGAAGTGGATGAGATCTACATCAGCAGACTTGGTGTAAGGGGATGGCAGACGGCAAAGAGTCAGTGATGAGTATATAGGGAAATGGGAGGGTCAAGGGCAGAACAGAGACAGAGTGGGAGGGCAGGGAGGAAGGTACCATGATAGATGAGGACATCATGGGAATAGGAAGAGGCAGGGTGATGGTGAGGCTCTCAGGAATCCACAAGGACGACCCCACCACCTTGGTCTGCTGGCAGTGGTCTACTCTTTTGACCAGCCTAACAAATAACTGAGCTGTCATCATAGAGCCTTAGTCCAGTGACTGATGGAGGCAGATGCAGAGATCCAGGTCCAGGCACCAGGCTGAGCTCTGGGAATCCAATTGATGAGAGAGAGGAGAGATTCCACAGGCAAGGGAAGTGTAGATCTTGATGTGAGGATGAGCAGAGATGACAGGCCACACTAGTGGAAGCCCATGAACTGTGGACTGGTGGCTGTGGAGCCCCCAAGGGACTGGACTAGGCCCTCTGGATACAGAAGACGCTTGTTTGGCTCGAACTGTTTGAGGGGCACCCAGGTAAGGGGATTGGGATCTATCCCTGGTCTATGGGCAGACTTCTGGGAATGTGGTGCCTGTGGTGTGATGCCTTACACAGCCCTGGTGCAGTGGGAAGGGACTTGGATCTCCCTAAACTTAGTGTGCTGGGCTCAGCTGACTCCCCGCTGGAGACCTCAATTTGGGGGATGTGGGAATGTGGGGTGGTTTGGGAAAGAGGGCTGGGGATGGGAGGATCTGTGGATGGTATGTGGGTGGAGTGAGTAGAAATTTTCTTAATAAAGAAAAAAATTAATTAAAAAAGAAAGTTATTTTCTTATGATGAAACTGCACAATCAATGAGAAAATTGATGCAATTGAATAAAAACAGAAAATTTAAACTCTTAAAAAATGTAATGCATTTGTTAATCCTTGAATGTTATTATTACTAACTATTAGGATATAAAAATTGAAAGTTAGTAGTTAGACAATACATTCGAACTTATATTCATATTATGTATGTTTTCAAGGTCAAGCAGAGATATATTTTAGATAGACAGGCCATCTTCAAACTTAATGACTTTGATTTTTTTTCTTTTATTTTTTTAATGACTGTGAGACATGTTGGCTCCTGGCAGCACCAATCTACTTCAGAGAAGATATAGGTTTAAAGAAACTGCATATGGAGTTATCTTTCTTTGTGGCAAAATTTAGCCACTGGGCAACAAAGTGCCCTCGCATTTACTGCTGACAGTATGCTATTCAGAATGGACAAACAGGACACAAAACAAAGGATTATCAATCCTTGCTAAGACAAGTGTGGCTGCAGCTTTGGCAACAGGTGTCCTCTGAGGCTAGAACAATATGGCACCATTGCTGAAGTGGTTTTGCAATCTGGAAAAGGTACAGTGGCCCTTTCTTCAAAGGCAACTGAACAGGCAGTGGACCAATGGCTTCTTATGTGCAGTGGAACAGTGGCTGAAACAATTATTCTTGAAAGAGTAACTAGGCTGGCAGAGTCTAACCTCTCAATGGTAGACTGACATTTAGTAAAGGAGTTGAAGCCAACCATAAGCCGAGAAGAATAGGCAGCCGAATTCCAAAAACATCAGCAATTTCCAGAATTTAAAACCCTGAATCATGACAGGACACTGATGGAATTCAAGTTTATCTGGTACACCGAATACTCAAACCAAATGTGAGGTCAAGCTGTAGACCTTCTGTACATCCTACTTCACAAATGAGTCTGTCAGATATGCTAAACCTGTAGGCCAAAGATGGTGCCTCAACACTGCAGAGAAAATTCGGGTGACTGTCCAGGCAACTGACTGGTTCTGTCAACTCACATTTTTTTTTTTTTTTAAACTTCAGGTGACTTTTTTTTTAAGTTTTTTTTTTTTAAATTTATTTTCATTTTATGTGCATTGGTGTTTTTGCCACAGGGGATGGGTCCCCTGGAACTGGAATCACAGACAGCCTTGAGCTGCTATGTGGGTGCTAGGAGTTGAACCTGGGTCCTCTGGAAGAGCAGTCAGTGCTCCCAACCACTGAGCCATCCCTCTAGCCCAACTCACATTTTTTTGGACGTCACTTGTTTACACTTCCTGTTTTACTAGGTAATGTTATTTCCTCCTTGGGTCTCTGAGGGAGTTGAAGATTAGATAGTTGTAGTAACAATTTTCCTTCTTAAGAAATTTCAGAAAGGAAACTCACTAAGAGGTATAAAGTATTTAAGTTTGAAAGACATCATAGGATAGTTTTCTGTTGATATTACAAGTTAGGATAGAAAGTGAATTAGATACATTTTGGACTCACCAAAATAGGACAGAATATGGAATATTTTCTCTGAATTTGTCAAATGCAAATGGACTAGACATTGTTGATGCATTTGTTGTTTATATATAATGTATGTAGTTATTATACTTATTGTATATAGTTTTCCTTATATTAGTTATAACTTTTTTTATTATTTTTTAATTTGTTAGACCAAAAAGGGGACATGTGGTGATATTTTATTTCTATGTTAATAAATAAAGTTTGCCTAGATATCAGAGGAATTAGCAAGCCGTTTTAAGTAAACACAAAAGTCAGGCAGTGGTAGCACACACCCTTAATCCAATCACTTGGCAGTAAGGGTCTCTGTGTGTTCAAGGCCATGCTAGGGAACCGAGTCAAGCATGGTGACATATGCCTTTAATCCCAGTACCAAACATAGAGACCTGGAGGTCTGTACAGACAGGCAGTGACAAGGAAGTAAAGTAGCTGGACTAAGAGCCAATGAGAGGGCAGAACAGCATGGCAATAATGGCACAAGTAGACAGTAAGTAACTCACTTTTTGGAGTTGCAGAGCTGGTAAGTTAAGGTTGGTTGGTGGCTCTCACTATTTCCCTGATCTCTAAGACTTTCATCCCTATATTTGGCTCCATGTTCTTTATTTTAATAAGACAGCTTAGAAATTCATCTACAGACATGAATATACTTTTAGGATCATGTATTCCTATGAAAATTCCCTCAAAAACACATTGTATATGATATTGGTGAAATATGACCTATATCTGTACACATATGCTTATGAATATGACCACATAAAACTTCCTTGTAGCAATTGTAACAAAATACCTCACATGATGGGATTAACCACAATGAAGTTAATTTGTATTTATGGAAGCTTGGAGACTAAAATCATCTCCAAGGGTACCTGATCAATCACTCCTCAGGCAGTTGTATATGAGTTGTTCATCTAGTTTGTGAGGATTAGCTTCTGTGGTAACTTTCTACCTATCTCCCGCTACAGCATTGCATTCTCTTGTTTTGTTTTTTGTGTGTGTTTAATCTGTCTTTGCCCAAGAAACCACTAGAAAACCTCTCCTAACTGCACCTTAAAACTTTTAACTTTACTACATCTTCCTTTCTTTCTTTCTTCCTTCCTCTTTCTTTTCCTTTCTACAGGTTGCAAAGCTTAGAAGCTGAAATTTCGAAAACTGGAGTCACCATATTTTCAGCTCTGTATGTGTTTGTGTTTGTATATGTGTGCATTAGAATACCTGTGTTTTGTTTGATTTGTATTATTTTCAAAATGAACATTATACTCTCAGTAGTTTTAGGAGGTACCTAACAGTCAATAAGAAAGGACTCAATGACTAAAATAGATGAATGAATTTTTATCAGAAAATAATGAATTCACAATTGATTAATTGAATTTGGGATATTACAAATGCTCTTTACGTGAATTTTGTAATAAATCTTAAATACCAATTATAATGGACAAGAATGTAATTATATTCTTCATGTTTTTACAAAATTAAAAAAAATTCTATATGTACAGGTATGTTCTAAAAGAATTAAAAAGAATAACTGCCTTGATTCTTTTTCTATTACTTTCATGCAAGTAACATGCAAAGATTGTCTTGTCTCATAGTTCTGATTCCTGAGAAGTTTAGGACTGCACATCTACATATGGTCAGTTTATTTTTTCTGGTGAGTAGTTCTGTGTGCCCCAAGATGACCATGGGAACCAGAGGGAACAATTGGCATGTGATTGCTACTGTGGGTTTGTCTCACTCTTCTCTTGGAATCATTAATATAATCACGACACCATGTAAGCCTAAATCACCTCCACAGGACCACACTTCTAAATATCATTAATGTTTGGAGTTGGAATTACCACAGGGATGAGAAAATCTCTCGTCATTTCAAGAACATTCAAATCTCATGTAAATAAATATACACATCTACATACAAACAAGTGCATTCACAAGTTTACTCATTTCAGAGTATAAATTTGTCACATATTGCAGTAGAAACATCTACCTCTGTCCTCTAGGATTTTACATTCCAATGTCACGCAATCTGTCTCCCAATCTTATGTACCAAAGGTTCCCATGAAAAGACTCTTTTCACCTGCCCTGGTAACTCAATTGTCATGCCACTCAAATGTAATGCATATGAGGGAGATTTTAAATTGTGGACAAATATTATAATAATATATGTAAATCTCATAGGAATATAAAATACTTTAGTTAATACTACTGTATCCATCCATAATTCTTATGCCAATTCAGGAAGGGAAAATGTATTTTAAAAATTGTTTGCATTGCAAGTACAGCTTTTCAACAATATACTCATATTCTCTTATTGCTCTCTAATTACTACTCAGGAAGCAGATTATGTTCCATTGTGTTCTAAAGTAGCTTTAACTTGCTGTATTGCTTATCAATATAACCAGCTGTTCAATGGTAGATCCAGTGATGATGACGTTTTTAATTGCTTTTGTTCATTTGGCTAAGTAAGTTCAGATGGTCACTAATTAGTTCTGTCATGGAGAGATAGTTTTGTTATGAACAATGCAATCAGTGTTTCATTGAAAAGACAACTGTCCTAAGATCAGCACTGCTTAATTATCCCTATGAATTCATCCTCAGTTTCTTTATTTGTTAGAGCTGTCATGGGTAAGGTGACAGAAATTAAACAAAACTGCAACTTAAAAGGATGCTTCCACCAGCGCATATAATGAGTCCTCGATTTGGCTTCCTTAGAATCATTCAGTTGAAATGAGGCAGAAAGACTTCTCTATTAAAGTTTATGCAATGCTTTGGGGCACCTCAAATTATACTAAATTATAAGATATTGAAGTTAAAATATTTCAGCTTAACATTCTATCATAAATCTTGTACAAACCCATAAAAACTCCTTAAAGTAATTCTTTTTGGGGAAGTAAAGATTCTCCCCTAGCTAAACAGGAAATGACATTTTTTTAAAACCATAGCTGTATAGAAGAAATAATTGAGATAGTAACACAGAGATGAATCAAAATGATGTATTTCATATGATTGCTACTGTTTTTTTCTTCACATATCTGTACTTGATACCACTGTGTTGCATCCTAAAAAGTACAGAGTAACTCATAACCAAAAAAACATCTTCATGTCCTATACAGTCCTCTTCTTGCTGCCCTCTTAGTTGTCTTGGTAGAAATATATACTCTCACTGGAAAAATGAAACTTTGTATGCATAAATTTATTTTATGTATTTTAAGACGAATTAATTATTATATGGTTTACCATCATGAAGCAGCAGACCTATATTTCCTATATTATATACCTTTTCCAATATTCCCTCTCTCCTTTACTTTGTCAAGGTCCATCTTCAACAGTCATATGTAACTCATCATTTATTTCACATATCCTCATGAATAATGAAGCCTTAGCTAGTAATAAGTCATCAGTATGGAAAAATATACAGGTTTTTATCAGATAAGTATAACAATACATTTATTATAGACTCACAATCAAAAACTGTATTTCCCAAAATTAATATATAGGTTAGAATTAAAAATACATTTTAAACATTTTGTCCTTGATAAGGTGTTCTATTTTCGTGTCTGTTGTTGTGATAAAATATCCCCACAAAAGAGCAACCCTTCAGGAAAGAGATTCAACTGAATCACAACTCAAGGCGAAGTCCATCAATACACACACACCAAAGCAAGGCAGCAGAAGTTTGAAGCTGCTGATCTCACTGCATCTACAACCAGGAAGCATAAAATGATGAACACGTGCATGCACATTTGCTCGCTTAGATTCAGCGACATTTCTCCTCTCTCGTGTAGTCCAAAACTCCTCACAGATTAGTGGTACAGTGACATTAGGAAGGAAGAGAGGCCTTTGAAAGGATTGTGGACCGTTTAAGCTCTTCTCTCTGTCTTTGCCTCCCAGTCTCCAGCACAAATCAAAGGGAAGGGTGTAAGGTAACCATCAATAATCATGGAATCTTGAGCTCGGACTATATTTCTGCCTTTAAACTTGTTTATATTGGGTACTTTGCATATTTTTACACAGCAATATAAAAATAACCAATGTAATATCCTTAAAGACTATCAAAATAAGGGGCTGGAGAGATAGCTCAGTGGTTAAGAGCACTAGTGGCTCTGCCAAAGGACCTGGATTCAATTCCCAGCACCCACATGGCAACTCACAACTGTCTGCAACTTCAAGGATCTGACCCCTTCACAGCAATGTACATAAAATAAATTTAAATAAATAATTTTTAAAAAGGCTATCAAAATAAAATCTGAAATTAAAAAATTATGAAATAACTTTGAGTTCAGTAATTATGATACTAAACAAAAACTGCAAAATAAAATACTGCAAAATTATAAAACAGGCTAAAGTAAATAATAGGACAGAACATAAAAACAAATGAGTAAAGCATAGTAATGAAGAAAAACAAGACATTAAATGATCATGAACATTAGCACTACATAAATAAAATCTGTGCATGCATATCAGGTAAAAGAGAAAAAATTCATAAAATTTTGAAAGTAATGACAAAATTGTGAGAAAACAAGAAAGCAAGTTTAATTTCTTTATGAAGTTAGAATTAAAGCACAGAAGAAGCAAGATAATTAGAGTAAATTAGTTAACCACAAAGTGAAGTGGGGTTATGTACAATTATAGTGGTTTCCTAACTGTTCCATTGACTGCACTGTTTCATTCAAAGGAATTTTGTGATGTGTTGAGAATGCAGATTTTCTCTGGAATATCTAAGGAAATATGAGACATGTGAATAAACTCATTAGAATTTATCAGAAATGAATCATTATAAAAAATAAATAAAAGGAAACTTGTGGCTTTCTATGTGTTGGCGACCATATGAACATTTCTCTGAATTTCCCACATGTACCATTGTATCCACTGCCTAAGTTAAAGCATGGCACAACTTAGACCACATCATCTAGTTTCTACAGTGTCAGTTTCTTTATCTAGAAAACAGTGAAGTAACATTTTATATCCTTCCTTTGAAGATGTAACTACATGCATATGGTCTTAGAATTAATGCTTTCTGGAACATTTAATATTAATTATAATAATTAATCTGATATAGTTTCCACTTGATTTATTCAGTACCATCAGATATATGTAGTGGGGTCTGGAGTTTAAGCACCTGCAAGCTCAAGCCTTATTCCAATCAGTATATAATATAGATATTCATATTTTTTAATACAGAAAAAAGATGGCAAGTGTGAAAACAAGATTTATGGTTTTGGAGCAAGATTTGTGTTTAATAACAATTTCATGATAATTTGGGTGATATGAAATACATTATTCAACCAGCCATCCTTCATGAGACAATTATAACTCTTCACAATCAATATAGAGACTTGTTTCAAACCTGCAATGTTATATTCACACAGCAGGTTTTCATTCTAATATCGGAATTGCTTGACATCAGAGAAAAAAAATATTTGAAAATATATCTTATTGTTACTTCCGTGAGATTTGTTATTTGTGATAAATCACATGGATTTGAAGTTAAATACATACATATATATGTATATATTTAACAAGATATGTCTATATATGTTGTTATATATTATATCATTGTTTATATTTAACTATATATATATACATATATATATTCCCTTATTTCCTTAAGTACTTTTATGTCTAAGTCATAATAACCTTTCCATAAGTGGTATTCTTTTGTTAGTGTCACTTTCATATCTCAAAAGACGGGGCATGTGTTAGGTAATGTGAGAATGCCTGATTGTGAAAGGAAAGAAGAAAGAATTTCAGTGGACAAAGTTTTATTATGGGACAACCATCAGGAATTTGCAATAATGTAAAAGCTTCTCCCTGAGGTTTCTGCTGATCTATTGGAATGGGAAGATAAATGTCTCTATGATTTATAATATTTGGCAACAAAACTGAATAACATTTCAAGACACTGGAGCTGAATAAAACCTCAAGCTTTATTTCTGGTGATATTTTCTACCTTGAGAAAAGGAACTCAAGTATTTTTATTTGACCCATGAGTATGGATTTTTCTAATCAAAATAATGGAAAGGAAGAATTTCTGGATAGGTTGTTATGAGATATCTTTCAGAAGTTAAGGACAACAGAGAGACAAGCCAATTCCCAGATCTATTGTGTGGAAGCAATGCCCAAAGCAGATAAATATAGAAGATGAGCCGTGCTAGACTTGGAAGGGGAAGTCAGAATCCAAACAATTTGGACGATTGAGCCTGGATCTTGTAATGTTACTAGCAGAGGGAAAATCACCAGGGATGGACATCCTACTATAGATAGAGCTATTGTTCTTGCTGTCATTGGTTAAAGATATTTAAAGAACATAGTGTATTCTAAATGCAATGAAGAACAATAGAAATTAACTCATGCCCATTTGGTATCCAATTAAACACATCAGGGAGCTCTATTTAGAGAGTTCATGGATATTTCATATTTAGAATACTGTCAGAAAAAATTTGCACCTTTAAAAACATAAAATATCATTATAAGAGAACTGTAAATGAAGTTATTTAGTATGGATTAATTTTATATTGAATATATACTAAATGCACAGACTGTTTTGTATACTTATCTAGCTTGAAATAATGGCTCAATATCTTAGGTATGTCTTATATAAGAGAATGTAAATACTGAAGATAGTTTAAGTAATATAAGCAATAATGACAATGTTATAATACAGAACTCATCAAAAATGTAAGAAATTACCTTCAAAACCCTGGGACACTTAAAAATAATTCTAGGATTTTCAGAATATGAAGTAATATTTAAAGTCTTTGATTATTTCAAATTCACTTACATAATGTCACCATGAAATTTTGAATGTCTTAAGACCTGTAATAGAATACCCAATAAATTCAAGATTTTCTGGAATATACACCCTTATATCTTAGCATGGTATTATATGAAGACTTCTCTTTAACCTTTATAATATTACTGTATTACTTACAATGTGAAATATTTTTACTTCAATATAAATAAAATTTAAACATAAATGAAGTTGAAATTAATTATATACTTTCAGAATGTTCGCAATGCTTCTTATGCAAGTATTTTAACAAGAACATTTAGAGAGGATGAACTGTTTGCTGTCACTTACCTTTCAAGTTACCAAAACCAAACACTAATGAGAAGTGAGGACTGTCGGGTTACTTGGATTGGATTCCTGACCCCAAAAGTCAGTAGATCAGTGAGAGAGAAGCATGGTTACTAGAAGGCAATCTACAAGCACTAATTTTTTAAACCAGTATGAGCTTTAAAAACAATCTACAAATGTTTGTCCTTATACCTGCAGATAAGTACTTATCCCTCATCAATGGAACTTCTCTTTGCAATAGATAAAGAAATTTGCAGAAAACTATAACCAATAAAAACTAAGAGTTGTCTCAGTCTCAGTGTTATACATACAAAAGCCTCTAGCACCTAAAGCTCATGGAACATTACAGAAGAGGTAATGGAAAGATGAGAGGTGGGGGAGGGGTTCTGTGAGACTGCATCCCATAGTAATGTCAACAGCTATACCCATTACACCCATGAATTCTCACCAACACTGCCCCAATGAGTAAGGACAACATCAATGGACATATCAAACTAGATGGGAGAAAATACATGAGACTTGAACCCTACAGAAAGAACTATATAAAAATGAAAAAAGCTGGAAATGGGAAAGGTCATCTTCCCCAAGGAAGAACACACTAATTGGTTTCCAGTGCCCAACAGTCAACCATGAAAACACAAACACAAGTAACATTCTATGGACTGAATAGGTTGAATTCAGGAATATATATGTATATATAGTACATATAAATACACATATGCATACAAATATATATTATATACTTACATACACACACACACATATATATATATATATGTCTCTCTCTATATATATACATATATATATAGACATGCATTTGATAACAATTAGTTTAAAAGAGACCATGAATTTGAAATAAAGTGGGAAAGGTACATGGTAGCATTTGGAGGTGGGAAAGGGAAGGTTGAAACGTTGTAATTATAATCTTAAAAATAAAAAAAAGTAAAAGTATGAAAGAAAAAATAGATTTTAAAATAGTTAAAAGCTATGTAAACAGCTTCTGCATAGCCTCCATTTAAATGAGACAGTTTATGAGAGAAGGAATTATTTCTCAGTTCACTAATGTAGGGTATATTTAAGCTTTTGTCCAGTTTGTGGATTACCTTACAAAAATAAAAAAATATATTTCTTACATTTATGCAGCCTAGATAATCCCAATCAAGGCATTCAGAGCTTGTTCTCTCTGGCAGGTAACATAGTGTCTCAAGGACATGAACTCTATTTCACATGACAAAACTAGAAACCTGCCATATTGTGTGGGAGTGAAGCTTGTTTTGTGAAAATTGATCTTGTTTACATAAGATGAGATTTAATATACTAATGACCAAATAAGTATTAAGATGATTTTGTAGAGAGAGTGCAAAACACCTATGCTATAGTTTTTAAATGTGCATAATCTACACTATACATGCATAATCTACAATCATTTCTTTTGCAATATATATCAACCACAAATATAACAATATAACTAATAACATTTTCAGAGTATTAAATCTCCCATTGTTATTAACTTCTAGAAAGCAGTATTTACTATTTTCCCCCAATAAATTAATATTTGAGATTTAAAAACTTTTTTCATGATAAAACCCAAATTTAAATGTTGATGTTTTGAGGAGACACATGGCTTTATTTGTTTGCATAATGGTGTAGTTAATTTGCCTAAAAGTTAAAATTCTTTTCAATTGTATACTTTATTTTATTAGTGCAACAAAACTGAAAATATTAATCTTTCCAGATGGTGGACTGATTTGGAAATTCAAAACCTAAAGCAGAGTGTCTGATATTTGATGAGAGCCTAGCTTAGGCTAAGTACTCACATCCTCATTGAATGGGATAATAATAAAGCAACATCATACTGATGTTGAGCTAAATTCCACCTGAGAAAATATACCACATTGTAACTGCTTACAAGTTTAATTAGAATATATGTATTTTTCATTTTACAAGCAAAAACAAAAAAAACAGTGAGATTAAATGGAGACTAAGACAGAATTCTTTTTCTGCAAATAAATTTTGAAAATAATCATTTTTGCCAAATGAGCATAATAATATAAATTATTAGGGAAATTCTATTTATATTTAATATTGGCTAATTCACATGTATCTTATGACTTAGCAGAATCTAAAAATGAAAATAGCTGTAGCCAACTGAGAGATGACACTCAGCAGTCAAAGACCAAATTACTGAGAAAGTCCAAACTATCCAGACACACTTACTTCTCTTTCTTCTTCTGAACTTTACCTTAATATTTCATTTCAATAAACAGCGTTCACTACCTTATAATCTATTCCAAAGTATTAGCTATCTTTAAGAGAAAATTAACATTCTTTCTGAAACTCTACATCAGTAATTCTAATTTATTCATTTTTTTGTCATTTCATAGAATACTGATTTACCTCAACTTTCACATCTCTATGACACTCTCAGTAGGTCTGTACTGAGGATTGGATCCATACCATTATCTGCTTTTATATAATTTGTATGATGTGGGGTTTTTTTATTTTTTTTTTACTTTATTATAAAGCTGTGTATGCACGTAGATGAAGTCTGTGATACATGAAGCACAATATCAATAGAAAAATCCATGAGTATTTTTAAAATTTTTATTACATAACACAGTTTTAAAATGTAAATATATTTTGATCATATTCTTTCCCTTCCTCAAGTCCTATCAGATTCTCTTCCCCTTCCTACCCACCCAACTTTAAATTCTTTCTCAAAAAAAAAAACTAGCACACAAAAAATAATTACAATCTCCTCAAAACTAATAAAATGAAATATAACTACATCTAGAAGGAACAAAATAAAATAACACCTAAGAAAACAAAACAAAAAACAAAACTCCCTCCAAATTGTTACCAAATAAACACACACACACACACACACACACAGAAAAGCACCAGGGTTCAATTACATTTTGTTCAACTACTCCAGAACATGAGACCTGTCCTGTAGTTATTGATATAATCAGTGTTACTCTATTGGAGAAAACTGATTTTCCCTCACCCAGCAGTTATAAGTGAAATTTTAGTTGGTACTTTTACCCTAATGTCTAGGTTTTCAATCAATCAATCAATCATTCATTCATTCATTCATTCATTCTTTTAAGTAACAAAATACAATTTAATAAGATTTATTATAAAAACTGTCACATCAAAGTTGGATAAGACAAATAAAGAGAAGGAAAAGGGCCCAAGAAAAGGCACAAGAATAAGAGACCCACTTGTTCATACACTCAAGAATCCCATAAGAACAATAACTTGAAGCCTTAATATATATGTGGAGGATCAGGTACAAACCTGTGCAAGCCTATGCATACTTCTTCAGTCTCAAGATTGCGGCTTGTGTATTATAAAACTGAAGAATTAAAAGCTCAATACTTATAAATAAGATTCAATGGAACAAAAACAGTAGACTTTAATGACATAATATTTTTTGTGGTTGTATTTGTATTGAATCACTGGAGTTCATAGCTTGTATGATGGAAATATGGGTCACAGACCCTACAATACTTTTTTTTTATTGGTTAAAAATTTCATACACACATACAATATAATTGATTATATCTATCATTCACTTCCTCCCTCCAATTTACCTTGGGACATCTAGAGTTCATGTGTTCTTATTTGTTTTCTTTGAGGTAGGGTGTCATTAAGCAGTCTTGACTGTCCCAGAATTTACTATGAAGACTTGGGCTCAACTGAAACTCAGAAATCTGCCGGCCTGTGCCTTACCACTGCTGGTATAAAAGGTGTGTATAACCATGCCTAGCAATGATCTTTTTAAAATTATTATTATCTTTAACCATTGAATCCAATTAGTGCTGCTAATATGTAAATGAATATGGAATCCACCACAGGGCCATGAGCAACCTAACCAGGGCCAACACATGAAGGAAAAGTGGTTGTCCTTCCCAAAGTAGTGATCAGTTATCAACAGCTCATCAGCTAAACTACTTTAATGCAGACTTTTAAAATCAATATTTTCTAACTCCTGCTTTAAAAAAAAATTAAAATAAAATCCAACTATGATGTGTCTCCTTCCAAGGGTGGCACATATGCTTATGTTAAAAACACAATAAACAAAACCTGATCTTGGAAATACTAGTCTTTACAAAGTCTCAAATTAAAGCAAATCAGAACAATATAAGTTAGTAATTTCCAAATCTTCATTTAGGGAAATCCTTCTAGGTCTAATGACCACTTCCCTAATGGAAATGAATTTTATATCCTTCTATGGTGATGTATAGAATTCCCATGATGTTTTACAAAGTAAGCATCTTATTGACACCAACTGATCATTGCAGAGATATTGATAATACTGACTGAAGAGATGGTTCATTATGTAATAGTGCTAGTTGCTTTCACAAAGGACCCAGGTTCTCTACCCAGCACCCACATGACAGCTCAAAACCACCTGCAACACCATTTGCAGAGGACCAAATTTTCTCTTTTGACTTACATGGGTATTAGGCACACACATGTTGTACATACATTTATTCAAGTGAAAAAAGTTCATAAACACACAAACATGCACACACAAATACATCTTTAAAAATAATACTAATTGAAAAATTGACTGTGGGCATAAATGAACTTTTAAATAAAAGTATGGAAGAGAAAGAAAAACTTACACATACAGTTTTCTTACTTGAAGCTAGTGTCAACTTTGATATCTACAGAATGAAGGTAATATAGTCAAGAAATCATATTTAATCCACTGTTCCTTAGAAGTGAGTGGGGAGTAACTAAGTGGTATAATTTCTGGACATTTGTTAAAACCCAGTGTCAATATCTGAGAATTTTACGATAAAAAGCATTGGCTTTTTTAATGGAGACACTGTCCAAACAAAAGTACAGATAAAAATGACTCAAAATTACTTGCTAAAACCTCATCTTTTTTCCTTAAATTCATGTTATCTGCCCATAAAATAGTCAGAAATATAACTTTTGTTTTGACTTGTTTCCTGGTTTCTGCCTCAGTGATTTCTAGAAGAACGCTGCTATTGTTTGATCCCCCAGGAGAACAATGTACATTATTAGAGAGACCCAATGAGAAGATTTTTTTTTGACTGTTGTTTTTTCTCTCAGCGTAGGCAAGAAAGCACTGTTTTAGAGAAAATGTTGCTGATCCACCTCTACAATAATAGGAATTTGCCATAGACCTCTAAAATACTGCTTTCCTTCATAGCTTTTTGTTAAAGTTAGAAATAATTTGTCAGTATGTCGGAGCTATAAGTTCTTGATACATAAATATCAATATGTGTCAGCTTTGAGTGATGGTGGCTGTGATCAGATGGTACCTCAGAGACTGTAGAAAGGCCTGCATTTCTATCAAACAGGATGAGTAATGCTTTCCTATAAGTCATACTAAAGCGATTAATAGCATTTTGATAGTAGTTACAATTTAGACAATACATGTTTGTGAATATGGTCTTTTATAGCAGGATTCTGGCGGGTAGGTGCATTTTTCTTTGCATATATTATTTTCTTCCTGTAAATCTATGAGGTTACACCTTAATTTTCCTCACAATTTAGCATTGAAACAAGTTTCAATGCATGTTTAAAGTAAAATAGGTATGCAATTTTTATTACTGTAATCCTGATAGGTTAACAAGAATTTCTGGACATGTTAAAATCAATAAAAGAGTTATAAACACAGAGGTTATGGACAGTTTATAAGGCTAAATACATGAGAGCACTCTGTTCAATGTCTAGAGCTCAGTACGTTAATAAAGGTTTTCATTCCAAATCTCTACAAAATTAGAAGTCAAAAGGCATTTTTGCTACTTGTTAGAAAAAAAATGATTAAATTCCGTCAATTAAGATTAACAAGTAGGTGCATTAAAATGTACTTCTTGTTTCATCAGTTTATAATGTTGACCTCAATTGTCCAAAGAGTATTCTTGGGAAACTGAAATATGGAGAAGATCTGGCTTACAGATCATGCAGGAAAGTATGGGGAGTTAGTAATATCAATATCAATGACTCAATTACTGGAGACTCCACAAGATTTCCATCTGTTCATAGGGAACAGCTGCTTTGAAATAAATTCAATCACAAAGTCTATAACTACTAAGGCAAAAGCAGAGAATCCCACATGAAACTGTTAAAAAAGAAGGACTAATAATGGTAGTAATTAAATATGAAATGACACATGTATATTAAAGAACTGTTTGCAGCTATTCAGCAATACATATTACATGCCCTAATATTTACAGATATCTGTACATATTGCTTTTGACTGGAATGTGGTATAGATTTTGACATTTTAGACTTATAGCAATATACACTATATGTATATATATAACATTTATATGTTACATTTTGCTTACACATTTTATATATTGCAAATTTTGTTTACCTGTTTAATCAGTTTCAATGTTTTCTATAGCCATATTTCTAAAAGTCTGATTAGTTCTATTACTGATATTCTCCATGAGAGACCCACTAGTTTGAGCACAGCTCCAAGGTTCTCCCATGTACATGCACATGTACAACATCCAAGATGAGCCAGATGAATCTGTCTTAAATACTAATAAAATCTTGTTTTATTTTTTATTTTTTTAATTTAACACTATTTCCTTATTGGTTCTTTGGGAATTTCACATAATACATCCTAATTCCATTTACCTCCCACACCCCTGCAGTGCACCCCAAGAATAAAATAAAAAACAATCTAACCAAACCAAAACAAACAAACAAACAAAAAAGCAAGTAAACAAACAAAAACAAAAACCTCTTCGCTCCTCCATCTTTCCTGCCTCTCCAACACCTCTTCAATCATATTTGTGGCCCTGGGAGCAGCAGTATGTCACATAATGTACCCCTTTGTCCAACCAGCTTTACTAGCAAATGTTCTTTTCTGTCTCGATCTTGTTCAAGACCTCTAGTTTTGGGTACAGCATTTACCGTGGAATCCTCACTAAAACTCCTCTGTGATATCCTGCAGCCGCCCTGAGTCATGGAGATCCTGTTGGTATCCTTCCACAGGACCAGGACCAGTTCCTTCATGAGCTCCAGCAGGTCCTAGATGGAGTAGACGGTAGGGTGGACAACCCAAGGCCCAGACGTGGGTTTGGATGGTAGCTGAGCGGGTCAGTCCAGGCCACTGGGGTTGTTCCACTGAGGTGAGGGGACAGAGCCCACTCTCCTATGCTTGCTCATGCCATCAGGACCAGTTCTCCTATGGTGAGGGATGTGGCCATCTGTCCCAAGTGCATGGGGCAGCAGGTGACAGCTCTCCTGTGGGGTTCGGCCATCTCTCTTGATGCCGTGTTCAGTAAGGAGCATGTCAAGCGTTCCCAGGGCCATCTAGGGAGGGCCAGCTCACCATGGCCCTCTGATTTCATTACACATGGCTCCTATGGCCCCCTGAGATGACACAGGCCACAGACCTCAACACAGACCCCGGATGAAGCAGGGCAATGGACTCAGATATGGTCCTCGGCAATAGCCAGGTCTGGATGTGACTATTGCTCCAGGTGGAAGTGCAGGTCGCTCAGGTTGACAGAGCCCCAGCTTTATTGTGGGCTTTGGCCATAAATGTGGCCCCAGACCCTGATATCTGTATGGCCTTCAATGGCAATAGGAGCCATGGACATCAACAAAGACCCTGGTTGCAGTTGATCCATGAACCCCAACATAGCCCCCAACTGCTGCCCTGGCCCATAGGTCACCATGACACTGGGTAGTAGTAAGTGCCACTCAGATCTGTATGACCCCAGCTGCAGCATTGTCCCTGGGGCACCAGCATGGACCTAGGTGACTGATCAGACCCCAGGCAACCACACAGCCCTCAGTGCAGTAGGAGCTACAGATGTTGACTCAGATCCTGGCTGCTATAGCGACATGATATGTTCCTCTGCAGCAGCCTGGCCCAGAGGACACCATGGTACCAGGTGGTAGCACAGGCCACTCAGACAAGCATGCCCCAAGTAGTGGCATGGCCCTTGGACACCTACATGAGCACAGGTGGCAGCTCAGACACTGGGCATTTTTGTACCTTTTTTTGACAACATGGGATATGGATGCCCACACAGACCCTGGCTATAGTAGGACCACAAACCCAGATATGGCTCTTGGCAGTAGCCTGGGCTCTGAAGTCACCATGGCACTGGGTGGCAAGCAGGCCACCAACATCAGCCTGTGTCAGTTCTGTCACTATTCACAGCAGGTGAACCATTCTGCTTCTCTTTCTCTCACATTTCTCCACCACATATTTTCTCCTCATAATGAGACCCACCCTCCTGAGCGAATGGCATCAGGCAGGTGAAAGGAGCAATCTCAGCAGCCCAGGCCATGAGGCCCCAAGGCTGGCCTGTATGTGGGAGGCTATCACTCACCACCTGAGAGGAATTTATTTTTTTTATTTTTAACCTAACAATCATTTGTTTCTCTCACCTTAGAATCTTTTCAGTAAATGATTGTTTTGCTATGTCTAATAAGTCCCTTGTTAGTGTTAACATTTAATTATTTGAAATTCTGAACAGAGAGCTATGCAAAAATTCTGATAATTAATGGGAAGAACCATTCTGAAGATGTGCGTGATCATTCAGTTCAGCAGAAGGAGATGCTGTCCAAATGCTTGTTTGCTGTTGTAATACTGACTGTTATCCAGAGCTGTTCCTCTTCCACTGTCTGTTAATGCCAAGTTCAGTTCACCAGTTTCATACTATGTGCACGTGCTCAATGAAAGCACCTTGAACCACTGATATACTCAGACCCGAATGTGTCTTTGTGGACCGAAATAATTACAATTCACAGCATCCCTGGAAGAAAACATAATATAATCTAAGGGAAAAACATGACTTCTGTAATTTTTTGTTAATTAATAAAATGTTTAATTTATAGAAACTCTTAGTGTGGAGTATAGAATACACACACACACACACATCTTATCACTCCTATCTTGGTACATTTCTTTCCTATTAATATCCTGGCACAGTGTAGACTTAATTTTCACTAATGAGAAAATACTAATATGTTATTGTCACCTAATTTTCATGGATAATTCAGGTTTTCAGTCTTTGTGTTGCACATTTACTACATTTATTTTAGTGTATAATGCTTACAGAGTCATACAAAATAACCTCCCCTTTCCTACAAGTTCACCTTCCGCCACCCATTCATCTCTTCTGCCAATACTACATAAATTCTGGTAATCACTAACTCTTTTCTGTTCATAATTCTGAAGTTCCAGGATAACCTGAAGCTAGAATCATAGGCCATCTCTTTTCAGATTTTACTTTTTCACTTGGCCATATGCAATTAAAGTCACTTCATATCATTTTGTGGATTAAGAGATAATAAATTATGATTTCATGGGGAGTGTCATTTCTATGTGTATATCAAAGTTTTTTGTTGGTTTATTTTTAATTCACCTATTAAAGGATTTCTTGGTAGTTTATAAATATTGACAGTGATCATATCAGGTGGAGCTAGCACAAGAGAGAGTCCTTGCTGGTATCAAACCCCAACATCATTTGCTGTTGGACTTTAGATGCTATTACTGGTGCTAGATGTATTTCCTTGTTTTATTTTGTAGTTCCCTGATGATACAATTTTGAGCATTTCAGCAGTTAGATGTGAGGGTATGTCTCACAAAGGCTCGTGTATTAGACGTTTAATTTTTATCCTGTCTATCAGTGAGGTACAGTGGAATGTTGTGGATGTAAGATCTGATAGAAGACATAAGTTGGGTTATACACTTAAGAATCCTGGGATTTTCATTGTTCTTCTTTCTCCTCTGATCATGCCTCTTCTGTGATGTCCTGCTACCAAACATGCCTAAATGCATGGCTGCCAAGTAACCAAAGAAACGTGGAGTGAAACTTTGAGAAATATGAACCAAAAAAAAAAAAAAAACACAACCCATTTCTTTCATACATGCTGTTTATCTGGAATATTTTGTCACAGATGTTGCTAAAACTCTAACAAAAACTCAGTTTCATTTATTCATCATATGTTTGTTTTCTTTTTTAATAATGTTTGGCACTGATTTGGCCATTGTTTGGTTGGTGGACTTCTCATGATTACATTTAAATGCTCTTTGCTCACATCGATGGACATAAGTGGCCTTACTTCATAGTGTGCTTTGATCATTGATTCAATGAAAATAACACTGGGAGCACATTTAAAGCAGGACATTAATAACATTTCTGATGAAATATGGCTGGTCTACATTCTGAGCATGAATCTCTTCTAATTATGTGCTAGTTAGAGTAGCAAGTTATAGGTTACCCTAAAATATAAAATGCTTGTTTCTGTTTCATAAACACAGAGATTTAGGAATTCAATTATTGGTTAATTATCTGAAAAGGGAAATTTTTACCCAGTATGTGGTTGTTGCTTTTCATATCTTCAGTCGCTTTTCCAAAATAGAGCTAAACTCTCAAACCATCAACAGAAAACAAGTGAGAATTAAGACACTTGCAACCTTTGAGCTCATTGCAGAAAATTTTTAATTAATGATGTTGGAGGTGTTTGCCACTTGAATTGGGGATTAAAATTTCAAAGGTAAATAGAAGAATAAAATATGAAAACTATGCATCAACTTAATATGCCTTGGCTGGTTGATATAAATGGGAGGCCTCCATTTTTCTGAAGAGAAAGAAGGAGGAGGGGATGGGGAGGGATAGCAGAAGATGGGGAGGGATAGCAGAGGATGGGGAGGGACTGTGAGCATAGGAGTGAGGGGTAGCAGAGGATGGGGAGGGGTAGCAGAGGTTGGGAGGAAGGATTGGGAGCAGAGGGAGGGGAAATTGTGATTGGACTGGAAAAACTGGGATTAGTGGAAAGCAAATACATGGATCTATGGGATATTTTTCTTTTATATGAGTTTCCCAGTCATTTTGCTGCTAGCTTAACAATGACTTTGCACATAGCGCATAGGTCTCCCCCAATTTTAAAAATAAAATATTCTAAGCAGGTTCACAAAGTGTTTTAACTATCTTTTTAAAAAGTTCATCATCTTATTTCTACAATATCCCCAATGAACTAGCTCATTCCCTTCGGCACCTTGTGTGAAAAATAGGTTGGGCATTGTAATATACTTATAAAACTACTGTCTCACATTTCTCTACCGCATAAAATGTAAGATATATATATATATGTATATAAGATATATATATATATCTTATATGTCTTATATATGCATATATCTCCCTCTTTGAAATTGGATTTTGGGCCTATTTTTCATTTGAAAAATCAATGTTTAGTTTTTCTAATACTGTCTCATCAATTTTCTTCACTGAACTTCAATGCTTATATAACCTTCTGTAACCATATCTATATTTATAGTGTCAAAAATCAAACTTACAACACCCAAAATTGTATTTAAAAATTATCATTTCCCCCTTCTCTTCCTAATACAGGCTGAACTCAATTCAACAATTAATAAACTGTTCCTTTCAAATGAAAGTTTCTGTATTTTACTTATGTTGATCAGAATTCTTGGCAGCATTCATGATAACATTAATGTATGATCTGATTCATTTAATCAGGACTGCTAGCTAACCTTCAAAATATACCCCAAATCAGCCAGGAGGCAGTGGTGCAAGCCTTTAATCCCAGGACTTGGGAGGCAGAACCAGGTGGATCTATGTGAATTCAAGGCCAGAATGGTCTACAGAGCGAGATCCAGGACAGGCACCAAAAACTACACAGACAAACTCTGTCTCAAAAAAAACAAAACAAACAAATAAACAAACAAAAAACCAAAATATTCCCCAAATCATCCACCAGTTAATAACTAGAATTTATTCCTGCAAAGCTGAAGGGTATGGGTACCTCACTAACTAATCCTAATATCTATATGCTTTACATATTGCCCAATAAAAAGCATTTTTAAATGAAAAGTAAACTATAAAAGGGTAAGTGTATCACTTTTCCTGATTTGTTTCTTATAAAGAGTAGATATTTTGAAGAAAAATTCTTTGAAAATTATTGAATTTAGTAGATCAAATTGTGTCAACAATGGTTACAAGTGTTTGAAAATGCTATACAAAATAACAGGGAAGAATTGTTACAGTTTTAGAGAAACATATAGTTATTTATAACTTTAAACTTCTTTTTGTACATTGTTTTATTAATTCTTGGCGAATTGTACGAATTGTATTTTGATCATACTCACTCCCTTCCCTTGCTCCTATAAAAACACTCCTGATTCTATGCCCACCCGTCATAGTGTCTTCCTTTGTTTTAAAATTTATCGTGTCCAGTTAATGCTAGAGGTATACTTTGAGAAGTGTGACCATGCATTGAAGCATCAGGGGCCACACCCTTAAGGGAAGTAAACTCTGCCTCTCCCAACAGATAAATATTACCAATAGCTCCTCAGCTAAAGATTCAGGCCTACATGACTACCTCCCCCATCCCTATCATGGGAATTTGTTTGCCCTGAACTTGAATAAGCCTTGTGCTTGCTGTCACAGTCTGTATAAAATTCACATGACCTTAAAACATTTCTTAGAATTTTGTTTTTATCCTCACTTCAGCTGAAGAAATTTGACATAATATTTCTTACTTTCCTGCCTTGCTCACTGTGGTGAAATAGTCTTGATTTTTGTTTTTTTGAACTTCTAATTTTCATTTCCCTTATTCCATTTACAAATCCCACCATGTAATCCTGATTTGTAGTTGCACTTTATAAACTCTCATTATTTTTCTTCATCACAAAATTAGTTAATAAATGATTATTAGCATCAAGCATTATGTCGTACCTTACTGTCCTTCAGAACATGAGGCTATAAAGGGTCAAAAACAGTATTTTAAAAAGCAGAATGTGGAACCAAAGAAAAGGGCACATGATGAAGGAGAATAATCAAGCCAAAGAATAGAAGCAAACATTATTCTGACCTCACCCTAAAAGAGATAAATAGCTACTAACTCCCTATAATTCTCACCTCTAAGGACTAAAGAATGATGGGAAGTAATTTAACAGCCCCATTAAGTATTGCAATGGATGTGAAATAGATTCTCATAGAAGGAAAGATTCATGAAAACCATGGGTTTTCAGCAAGACCTAAAGAGTTGGAATGATTCTCCTAGGGTTCAGATATTTGCTAAAGTAATGTAAATCATTTCATGCATTTGTTTCCTCAGTAAAATTACTACCTCTCTTCTCAGGCTTTCTCATGAATTATCAATGGATGTATGTATATATAATAATGAGAAAGACTTTCAAACACAAGACAAGTCTTACTTTTAATAAAAATGTAGAACAGTATAAACCAAATCCATCCCTGTCTTACAAAGAAAAATGGTTCAATAATTCTTTCCTTGAACTATTCAGCAAATGAACACACTATTTTATCCTCTCAGGTTTATTCCTCTGTGTCATGGATTTAGTGCAAAACACACCACTGGGAGTGCACTAGAGCATTTATTAAAAGCTTTTGTCATACCCTGAGGTGTCCAGATAATGAATTATTAATGGATTCCTATCAGAGATATGCTATATCTATTACCTACTCCTATCTTATGTTACAGAATACTTTTGGAAGTTTGTATGACAGCTACTATACTCACTGAGATAAAGAGAAAATAAAATTTATATTGAATTAATTTCAATATTTTAGGATAACAAGCATGACCATGTAACAATCTACATAGTCACTTGGTACAAAATTAAATATCAAGGCAGAAAGGTCTATATTTTCAAGTGTGAATTCTTTCAGTAGGTTCTGATTCATCTCTTTTGCAATGTACATTTCCTAAAAACTGTTTTGATTATCATAATGTAGTCTTTGTATTTGCATTTATCTCATCAGATTTTTTTTTTTTTGGTTTTTTTTGAGACAGGGTTTCTCTGTGTAGCTTTGCGCCTTTTCCTGGAGCTCACTTGGTAGACCAGGCTGGCCTCGAACTCACAGAGATCCGCCTGGCTCTGCCTCCCAAGTGCTGGGATTAAAGGCGTGCGCCACCACCGCCCGGCTCTCATCAGATTTTTTATTCTTTTGAATCTCCTTTCTTATTTATATATAATGTTGTTGCCTAGCTATTCTTCTGAATTCAAACATTCCCTCCCAGAAGGAGGAATACATCTTGTAAGAGTTAGAAAGTAAATGAAACTTACAAAGCTCAGGTGGGATGATTCAGCAGACCTATCTACAAGGTTATAGCAGCATTAAATGATTCCTAAGAGACAGATGATATCTGACTAGGTTGACTTGCTACAGACTACAAGAACTGCAGTTGTAGCTTTCATGAGTCATCATCCCCCCTAGGGTAGCATCCCATCCATGCTGTAGCTACCTTTTAGACATCCACTCTCCTGTGAGTATTGACTCATCTATGCTACTAGAAATTACAACAACAAACCTAGAAACTAAGTTCATTAAGCAGTACTTTAGCACACTCATTTCTGTCATTTGTCATCACTATTCTATTGGAGATGAACTGATGTTAGATTGTGCCAGCCAGGAAAAGACAAGTACACAACATACAATGATTGTTTTATTTCTTAAAAAAAGTAAACACAAAAAAACCAACTCATACTTTTTATACATCATTTTCACTATATTTTCTTCCAAACACATAGCTAGAAACAATTACTTATATTAGTTAAAATTCATACTTATTTTTGCTTTTCTAAAAAATGTATTTTAACTTTTAGTTACCTTCACAATTTGTGTTAAATATTATTGTTTGGTTGAGGATATTTCATTTTCAAAACTAGATATAGATATAACATTTTCAAAACTAGAATGTTATTTACATTTATTTCTTCTGGTGAAAATATATTTCCTATAGTTTTTTTCAGATCAGTAGTATCTAATTACCTATAGTTTTAGTATGTCACAAGTTTTTAGTACAAAACAATGACTTAATGGGCATTTTCTTCATCTTTTCATTTTACCTACTCTTAATATTCTGTGAAATACAGAATTCTAACCCAGATTCTATAAATGTCTGTTTTTGTATTAGGTAAGATTATGCAGAATTTATATTTGGAAATCTGGATTATTTCACTTAACACAATTAATTTTTGTTATATTAATGCGGCACACATTCCAGAATTCCTTTTATCAATGAATAGTATCCAACAGTGTGGTTGATCCTCATTTTTTCAACCATTCATCATTTGATGGGCACTCAGTTTAAAATATTAGTGCTCTATAAAGAGAACTATAAAAGGTAAAGACATTCAACTATTTCTTTGAAACATTGATTATTTTGTCTTTGTTTACATACCGAGGAATGGGATTGCTGAATCATATGGTATGCTGATCATATGTTTTTATGTTTGTGTTTTTTAATTTTTTAGAAAACTCCATACTATATTCTTCAATTGTTTCGTATTGGTCATTTATGCAAACAATGCTCCTGACAGTACAGTTGATGAGTTCTTCACTTGTATGTCATCTTTAGAAAATAGGAGATCCAAACCCAGGTAAATTAAGTATTAATGTGTTTGTCTCTTCTTTGTTTGTTTGTTCTTATGAATTCCATTCATATGTGGACATTAGTCTCTAGCCTGATATAGTTCAAAAATATTTTCTATTGTTTTGTAAATTGCCCTTTTACTTTGTTGACTATGTTCAGTTGAGTTTCCAATTGTTTATTTTGGTTTCTTTGTTTCTCTGGTTGTATATCCTTTCCCAAAATATCACCTTTCCAATGTCTTAAATACTACACCCATTATTTCTTCTGGTAATTTTTAAAACCTTAGGCCATATATTTAACTCTGTAGTTGTTTTTAAACTATTTTTTTGTAACTGGTGAGAAATACATTTGAATTTTTTTGCACATTGTTATTCAGGTTTTCCTAGCAGCATTCACTGTAGAATATGCCTTTTCTAACTAGAGTTAATTACAAGTTTGTTGAGAATCAGTTGTCAGTACTTGCATTGTACTTTTTTTCTCAATTAATTGACGTTTGGAGTAAGTAGTTTGTTCTTTGTTTATGTCACCATAAAAATTCCAGTAATATATTTCATTCCATTGGTAGATTTGGCCAATCTACTTATTTATATATGTTGAAATATTCTTGAATGCAGAGAATGAAAATACTTTGGTGTGATGTATTGTTTTATTGATATGATATTTCAATATGCTTCATCACATTTTCTTAAGATATTTAACATCTTTGTTTATCAAGGATATTATGACTTATATGTAAAGCCAACCTCCCTCAGCACCGTAAACACAAGTATAAGCTGATGTGCCTGGTCACTTCAGTGTGACTCTAGACTGCAAACTCTGGTCTTCATGTATGTAAGGAAAGTACCTAATGAAGCTTCCTCACCAGACCCCATATCAGTCATGTTAGTTCTGTTCAGGTATTTTTTTTTTTATGTAATCTTGGTAAGATATAGTAATTCATGATTTACTCTGACTTACAAAATTTGATATCTGATCAAACACCTGAAAATCATTTGTATATCTGTGGTATCGGTTTCACTATCTGTAAGTATCTGATTTTATTGATTTGAAGATTCTGTGCATTATTTTATTGGTCAAAGGGTCTGTCAATTTTGTTTTATACTTTTCAAACAAAAATTCCTATGTTGGCCTTGTTACTGATAAGTGGTAATAATTTTTGATATATTTTTAAATGATAATGTAGGCATTGATTTCTGTCCCCTTCCTCTACATACTGCCTTAGAGGAAACCATTTGTTTAAGGACATTGTATCTCTATGATCACTTGTTTCCAAACTTATATTCTTAATTTCCTCCCTGATCTGTTGGTTCCTCAAGGGCAAGTTGCTCCATTTTAATATATTTATACATCTTTGAAATTTTGACTTGTTATTGATTTAAAGTGTTATTGCATTGTAAGTGGGGAACATAACATGTGTAGACTGGCTCTGGGTTCACAGTTACACAATGATGAAAGTGACAGTTGGAAGATCGATTGGCAGCCATCAAATGTTCAATGCATTTTACTGCGTAGTCACACCTTCCAGGACAATTTTTACACTCTTATCATACAAACTTGAACAAGATAGCATAAATTCTTGATCTAGGCAGCTTATTAATTTTATGGACAGGCCATTATTGTTGGACAAGACAATAAATGTTTAAATAAAACATTGAAACTGAATATTTCTCAATTTTTGGTGAAGAAATCAGAATATACTAGAAGGTAAAGAAAAAGAATGAGGATATAAGCAATTGGACATATCATAAGATCAAGGCCACCTTAAATGAATGACATGATGGAAATCTAGTTGAGACTGAAGGTAAATTAACAAACAAATACATTTCTTTTAAACTTAAAAAAGTCTGCTTCAGATCTTAGATACATCGATGCATTAGTGTTCTGTTAATGCATATGACATAAGTTATTTTCAATGTTATTCTTATTGTTTGAGATTCTAATAATTTGCTTACATAGTTTTCAATTTCCTTTTCCACTCTCTAAACCCTGTCAAACAGTCCTCCTTGTTCCTTTTTCAAATTCAAGTCCTCTGTTCTCATTAAAAGTTTTACATGCATATTTGTGTAATACATGGGTATATGTTTGTGCATACCCTTTCCTGAACACACACACACACACACACACACACACACACACACAAGTATGTATATGTATATGACCTGCTCTTCTCTGGGGAAGACTATTTTTTCCACTCTCATCATTCCTTATATGCATGTGGTTCTTTGGGTAGGGTGGAGGCCTCCTGGGCATTTCCTACAATTGGTAGAGTTACTTAGGAATTAAAATGGCAAATTCAGGAAGTAAGTGTTCCGCAACAATGTTAAGGATTATTTTATTTTACTTTTGAAACTAAGATTTTCTTAAAAAACAAAAACAAAACAGTGCTTATTCAGTGCTTATTGCATAAAAGTTACAGTGCTAGGATTAAAATATCTTCATTCACTTATTGTATTGGAAGAAGCAAAATATACACATTGAACTCTTCATAACAAGACAGTCGGTCTTTGCATGAACTAAATTTCTTCAAGCAAGGGTCATGAAACTCGTTGAATGCAATCAGATATTTTGAAGAAATTTCGTCAAAGGAGACCACAAAGACAGATATCATCAACTCTAAAATCATCAGGTGAAATTGTCCTAGAAATATCTTAGGAATTCTATCAACTTCTGTGGACAGTTGTAAGTCTGCTTATGTGATATACAACTGACATTGTTGTAAACAGCTTTAAGCAGAATCAAATGAGATTCCCTCTACTGTCAATCACAAATATTTGACCATCTCATGATTTGAGTTTTATTACTTAGGTAGAATTTTC
>CABHPQ010163229.1:0-28949 GCA_902168405.1 Peromyscus aztecus | reverse complement strand
TTTTCTTCTTAGTTTCAACAGGGTTTGTTGATATTTTAATTCAGACATGACAGTGTGTGGGCTCTGCAAACCTTAATATACGAAGACAGAGAAACTTGGCAGCACAAGAATTGCCTGGTTTTGTAGTAAGCCTCAATTATTTCTAAAAGTGATCATTTCTGAAGGTCAAAGACACTTAGTTGGGGAAACTGGGAAATAGACACGGGAGACCACGAACACGTGTTTCGGCTCCCGGTTGTCCCAGTGAGTGGCCGTGAGGGATCTGTTCACGTGGAACGAGACATGTCCTGGGAAACAAAACGTAACAGAGTGTAGCCCCATCTGGTATCTTCAAAATGACAACCAGTCATGGGAGCAATATCCTATTTTATTTCCAAAAGTTAAAAAAAGAGGTCACCAAAGTCATTCAACTAAGCAAGGAAGGAGCAACACGTTTATTAAGAAAGGAGGCGTAAGGAGCGACTGAAGGGGCCTGCAATCTGACAGCAGAAATCTAAGGTACTACGTACGTGTTCGGGCTCAGTATGGCCCTAGGCAATTTAATACTAGTTAATCATTTGCTGAGGACTTAAAGTCTCATCTGCATCAATCTTTCTTTGCTTATTGGTAACCTGCGGCTAATGCTAAGTTCTGTTATCCAATCTCAAGAGGTCAGGCAGGGTATGATGACAAGACAGATGCAAACCGCATACACTCAAAGTCGCACCCTAAAACTTGCAGTTATGTACTATAAATGTCCATAAACGGTCAGGAATCGTCACTATTCACACTACCCACATACTCACTTCTCCACTAGGGACTTTTATAATCATTATTTCATGAATCAGTCTAGGTCTAAATCCAGGCATTTCTGATCACCGATGTCCCAACCAACGCCCCAGGTGTCCACGACATTAACTTCTCATACAATCAATATGTCCTGGGACCTACTAAATACGGTCTACCTGGATTCCAGGCAGATAAGTGAAGCGGGTTAGCTGGGACATCTATGAATTGTTTATCAGAATTTATCTCTATCAATTTGGAGCCACAGTACATTTGACCTTAAGAAGCAGTCTGTTACTATTTGTTACTTATCCACCTCTTGACTCTTCAATGCAGGCGGAACCTGGATCTATTATTATGGGGTAAGCCTCCAGGCTTCTACATGCCCTTGTTGCCTGGAGAGTAACTATGTCCATACTCTAGTACTACTATCCTTTTATCCAGCTGGGTTCACATAAGGGAAGGACGTGTCAGAGTGGGCTGGAGCCAGGCAGGGCTGAGATAAGGCGGAAGTAGTCACAAGAGCATTCAATGCATGACCAGTTGCAGGGAGGGTAACTTAGTGTATGGCTATCCTGAAGAGCAGCATCAAATGCTTGACTAGCCAGCAACTATATGCCCACAGGTCCCTGACAAGTGACCATTTCAACTGAGATCTAGGATGCTGGATTTAAAAAAAACAGTCTGAGTATGTGAAATAGTTCAGTGATGGGAGATACTTACTGCCAAGCCTGACAACCTGAGTTTGATCCCCAGAACCCATGCAGTGGAAGAGAACTGACTGCCATGGGTTGTCCTCTGACCTCAAATGTGTGACACGTTTACACACATGCACATGCGTGCACATACATACATTAATATGAAAAGTTTCACTTTTAATTTCTAGGCCAAAAAGATTCCATCTGGAAGGGAATATGATCCATTTAGTGTATCTTCTGGGTTGGACAGAAGGCTTCTAAAACACTGTGAACATGAGGTCACTGTGGCTCCTTAGTACATTAGCCCATTTAATTATACGATTGGAACAAATGGAGGCCCTGTGAAGGGTGGATGAGGCCTGCGTGCTTTTAGACTACACTGAAAACAACCACGTTTCCCTGACTTTGAAAGCAGACCTAACAAAAGCACATTACTAATTATATGAAGGCTCATGTGCAAGGAGCAGCTCATTTGGCAACAGATAATAAAACAAGAACCAGTGTCCCGACATTTGATTTAGGACTGAAAGACTTCTCTATTCTTACAGGCGTTTGTTCTTGCTTCCAGACTGTTCATGCCGAGCCAGCAGGTGCCTCACGGCAGCTCCGTGGAATATGGGGATTACCTCCACTTTGTAAATGGAAATGTGAACCCTATATAAGGTCGTGGTTTTGGAGCTGAAATTTGAAGAGGCCTGTCGAGCTGCTATGCTCGTGTGTGGTGTGTGCATGTGTGTGGAAGCCAGAGGTCAACATCTGGTGTCTTCCTCCATAATACATTATCTTTATTTATTTATTTCTTTAGAGACGCAGTCTCTCACAGATTGGGCTAGACTGGCTGGCCAATAGCCTGTCGCTGCTCACCTCCAGTGCCAGAGCTACAGACACTGGCCTGGTCACTGTGCCTGGCTTTTATATTGGTGCAAGGGATCTGAACACGGGTCCTCACACTTGTGTGGCAGGCGCTTTATCAACTAAGCCACACACCCAGCCCCAGCTAAGCCCATTTGTGCTAACTTGCTTTTCAGTACTGAATGTGATTTTAAGAATCAACACAGGAACATAAATAAGAATTATGGGTTAATTTAAGTGTAAGAGCTAGTCAGTAATAAGCCTGAGCTAATGGCCAAGCAGTTATAATTAAAAAAAAAAAAAAAAGAATAAACACAGGAAAAAACTAAGTCCTAATTTAATTAAGCCAGTAAATACATAAATAGTTAGCTCTATCTTTTAAGCAGATCAATCTCTGTAAATAAAGAGACTGACATTTGATTCTAGTGATGCTGACCCTAAAACATCCTTCTGCAATTACTTTTTCTCTCAACATCATGACTGCATTCTGCTAGATCAGGGTAGTTTGCTAAGGGCCTTGTTTTCTCCTTAACATCCTGCGGGTACTCTGGAGTCACTGTTGTTTGCACAGCTGTTAAGTAACAGCACCAGGATTTCTCTTGGGATTCTCTGGTTTAAGAGACTAGTGGGACAAACTAGTAGTCAGATTCAGACAAGGACACTTTGTCTGAAGGGTTTCAGGCTGGCCTTGAGAATGTGCCTCTCACATGTACATGTGTGCGTGGGTGAATGCGTGTATGCATGTGTATGATTTTTTCTGGGTTTGTTAAGATTAGGAATATAGAAGAAAAATCAGAGTCCAAAGAGATGTCTTAAGACTCTTCTCCTCTGGCAGACCAATAGAAACAAACAAATGTGAGCTGCCAATCCCTTAGCGAAAACAGAAAGGCAGCTTTTCATCAACCTTCCGCAATTATCCCTCATTGAACTACAGAAATTGGTCTGTATTTCCTGGGACTGCATGAGACAACAAGCTTCAAGGGGTTTCCATCCGATATTGGGTGTCTACGAGATGACAGAGGAGCCTCACACAGCTACCTCAGCCTGCAATAGAAGGAGGTTCCCCAACATAAGGTCACCCTAATTTTAGTTGCCACTAGGGATCAGACTGTAAGTGTAGCTATGGAACAACACTACTGTTTTGTTTCTGTGGGGTTCTTCCTTGTTTTGGCTTTTTTGTTGTTGTGTTGTTTTGTTTTAATCAAACAAAACACTGCCCAAAATCCTGCAGGGGCAAAACAGTGGTGACTGTTTTCTGTTTTGTTTTGTTTAATTTTGTAGGGTGGCAATTCTAAACGTTTCCCCTTCGTGTTACAGTGATCATTCAGATGGCCAATTATTCTAGAAGTTAAAACATAACAAAGCTGCCTAAATGAAGATACGATAATCTTGAAATATGTTAGCTGAGGCCTTAGGTCCCGGCTGCTCCCTGATGAGGTGAGCAAGTTTTTCAGGGAATTTCCTACAACTTTGGGTAATCAGAAACAATCCTACCTCATCCGCTTTCCCTAAACCTAACTTTCTCCCTAATACCTTCAAGTACTTTAGGGCTCCCTGCTGTCTGTACAGCTGTCAAGTAACATCCCGGGTTTCTCTTGGGATTCTCTGCTTGTAGAGAACACGGACATACAAGGTTGAGGGGCGGTTACTCTGTCCAGGTCAGGAAGGGCACCATGGTCTAAAACTGCTCTTAGCCCTCGTGCACTGCTCCAGTCCCATTCTGACAGGTCTCAAGGTGGATTCCTTTCTGCACAGCAAAATGGGTACCTCTAGGAGGCCAGGACTCTTTCTCTCGGGTCTTTTCAGTGCTCCATCAACAGAATATGCCCTTTCTCACAGATGTCATGAGGAGAGACTGAGGGAGGAGACAAAGCAAGGCAGACAGGTTATCGCATGACGAGCTCTGGGATGTCCTTGTGAACATCCTGGGGAGGTGGCCGTGGAGGACAGAGAGGACAGGGAAGAAGGGGCTGCATGGAGGGAGGCACTACATAACAAACCACTAGCCAGCTCGTGACTGCAACACTAGTGTCGCCGCTACAATCGGAGGCAACATGGATGCCAGTAAATGGGTTAAATGTAAAACCAGCCCAAGAATAAGCCACCGACTGCTTCGCAGCAACCCCATCAACAAGGCACAATCAGCAGAGTGGGCAGGGAGTCAATGAGCTCCTGTTTACAGAGCGGTGGGAACCAGTGAGACCCAGCAAGGGGGCGAACGGAAGCAGCTCTCTGGGAAGAGGCCGCGCTGGCGGCTCTACCCGCGAGCCGCTGAGCAGTGGTTCTCGCTACTCCAGGCTCCTGGTTTCAACTGGTTTTTGTAGGAAAGGAGTAATGGTCTGTTGTTCTAAACATTCTTTATAGCCAACAAAATTGATACAGGCCTCAAGGCTGCCTTGAGGACACCTTGGCACTACTGAAACATGAAGGGGGTGGGAGAGGAAGACAGAAGAGGGGAGAAGGCCAATAGGAACGAGTAGGAAAGGAAGGAGGATCTGAGGATGTCCACAGCAAATTTTATTATGAATGCAAAATACTGATGGTAAGAAGAAAAATTTGTTCCGGAAAATTCCCAAAGATTAAAACCAGCTCAGGTAGCATGCCAATGAAGCAAGTAGGTACTTCCCTCTCTGATCGGACTGAGGCTACAAAACAGAGACTAAATGGCAGAGGTCTCTTCTATCTTCCTCTGCTGCCCCCATGCCAAAGGTAGGCTTTTGGAATCGCCATGCAATTTGCAGAAGTGCCCCAAGTGGTATCAGGTGAGCTGCAGTCATTTGATCAGGGTCCTTTCCAAGAACCCAGTAGTGAGTTTCATTTGCAAAGCCCATTCGTCATCCTTAAGTGTTTACCCAGTTGAAATACCATGACTGGCAAGGAGGCAGCCCTTGGTGCCTGCCTCCCCAGGGTGAAAATTTTATTGTTGCTGGTCCTGAACACCAGCCAGCCTGTCTGTCATTCAGGTTCCTCAAAGCCAGGCAGGTGGCATTTTATTCTTGGGCCTTTGGTAGAGACAGGATTAGTCAAGGAGAGCATTTGCACAGCGCACAGTACCGGGAAGTCGTTAATTGCTTGTATGGACCAACGTCGCCGGGCAGAGCGAGGAGACATCTGTGCGTGAAAACGTTACACCCAGGAAGAGGGAAGAAAAACACCAAGAAAATTAAAAGGGAGAAATATAGAATAAAATGAAAGTTTCCCCCACATCGGATGGATTTATAGGTATATATGCTGCAAAGTGGGAACTGGGGTGACTGGAAGGCTGAGCATGGCAGCATCTGTGCCCCTCTCCTCCCCCGGCCCACCTGCCTCGAGCCCGGCTTCAGCTGCTCTTTAGTCACTGTCCGGGATCTAAGGAGGCTGATGTCAACACACTCTGACAAAGGAACCCAGGGGAAGGCATGAGGGACTCTGACAGGACTAAGGTCCTGCTGCCAGTGGAGAAACGGGAAAGACAGTTCCCCTTCACCTCACAGGTGAGGAACACACCAGAACACACTCTTGTTCCTAAAGCACTTCTTCGATAGGCTCAGCTCCCAATGTGGCCGGGAGCAAGGAGGCAACCCGAGCCTCAGCACTGGGGCTGAAAAACTGTTTTCAGAACAATGCCAGGCGGAGGAGGGACTAAGCTGGGAGGAATGCTCTCCAGGCACTCCAGCTAGCCAAGCTGATCTGGTGGCAGTGGGCAGTATACCATACTGCCAATCATGGAGATCAGACGTTCCTCTATTAACCGAAAGGCCTCTCCAGTTACTTACATCAGAGCTATTTTAATAACATAAACTGAAGCAGAGACGAGAGGCTGCAAAATCTGAAAAGTGTCTGTAGGTCAATGCTCAACATTTATTAGAAGTTCTAGAATAAACAATAATTCTTTGGCTGGTAATCACTGGCCTATTTGCCAAGTCTGCCCTTGTGAGCATCCGTGCTTTCTGACTTATATGTGACATGACAGGTCTTCAGGTCACTCACACTTAAGTTTTTAGTAGCAAGCCTTGTAATTTCATCTAGAGAACACTGCATGAATGTGAATTCAACCTAAGGCGGGCAGGTTAGAAATAACCCACCGCCTTTAGGGGGCTGCATGGGACTCTGCACTCTCAACGCAATCCCTTCTTGCTAGACTTTAATGCAGGCACCCCTTAGCCCTTCTGCCTCCCTCATTAAAGCTCTCAGGGGCGGAGACCTAAAGGATATGAAAGTACACAGGAGAAAAATGTGGACACACAGATTTTCAGTTAGCCGGAAACATTTCCAGACCCAAAGTAATAAAATGAAATCAGTTTTCCTGAGGAGAAATAGTCCTCAAGAATGACTGAGCTCTGTGAGGAAGACGAGACACCTATGGAAGCCAGCATGGGGGCGTCCGTTGCTTTAGCTGCCCTGCTCTATTTAAACAGAATAAAGCATGAACAAGCGGCAGGGAGAGATAAGGTTATTTCAAATTTATCACAAAACAACTGACATTTGTTTGGGGCATCTTAAATACACTGAACCACATGAAACTTGAGATCAAAAGTGGCCAGACAGAAGCATGTGCCCACAATTTACCTTCACAATTATTATGTGCATTCTTTAAATGTGTCTCCTCCCCCAGGGTCCTGAAGGTCTCAGTCTTCTGCTTCTTGACTGGGGTGCTTGTTAATTCTCTAAACTACAAATCTGCGACCAGCTATTGTTACTGTGCATATGGTATATACCAGCGCAGGGTTTCATGCTACACTATGATTTAAAAAAAAAAAAAAGTGCTCCCCATTTTATTTGGTTGCTATGTAAAAATAAACCTTAAAGGCTCCTTCCTATGTTGGATCAGCCCATTTCCTGTGGAGAAGAGCAGTCTAGGAACTGGCCCACACTGAGATCTCACAGTCCTCTCTAGCTGCTAGGATGATCAGCCACGTGCTCTCTTGGTTTCTTCATGAACACAGTGTTGGTGAGGAAAGGGCCAGACCACTGTAACCATGAATGCAGGCATCACCAATGCTTCTGTCCTGGAACCACAAGCACTCTGACTACAGACCGGCTTTCTGTGAGCTCCAAGTCAATTATGTGGGCCAATCAAATTGCAAGCACGGGTGAGTCACATGACGTGAATCCAGCAGGCATTCGGAATTGCCTCTCCAGAACTGCCTCTGACTCAGAGTTCTCTTCAAACTGGTCCTGATACTAAATAAAACCCTCGTTTACCTAACCCTAAGTGGCTTTTATGCCAACTGAATGCTCCAACTCTTCTACCCGGTTACCAGCTGCCTGACAGAAAAGGGGAAAGGGGCTCATTTTTTAATGTAAATCAACTTGGGGGAGACACAGTCTGCTGGGTGCTTGAGGAAGGTCTGTGACAGCCAGAGGGACAGAACCCCATCAGGGAGATGGGGAGAGGGAGTGTGGAGAGTGGAAGGCATGCAGGAAGCCAGCTAGAACCATATTCCTGTTTGACTAGATGGCTTTGCCCAAGATGGAACTAGCCCAAATACCAGCTGCTGCCCAATTCCAGCCACATAAGCCCTGAGACTAGACTAGTCAGAGCTGGTCAGCCATCAGTGGGAGCTGGAGGCAGGCTCCGCTGCAACACATGTGAAGATACTTACAATACTTGACAGAAAAACCTTTTTTTTTTAATTTTAAATGATTCCATTTTTAAGACCGATTTTAGTTACTAACAGTTGTATTTCCTATTTTATGGGAAACAATGAAGAATTCTTAAGGAAGAATCAGTGCAGGAGGTCAGCAGGGACGCTGACTGTTTAGACCCATCAGCGTGGAGACCAGGCTCTCAGGCTGACAACACAAAGACCTCTAGGCATTCCCGGGCTTGGCAGGGTCCACCCAGCTAAACGATAAGTACTTTAGGGACAATGTATTATTTAAGAACCCCAGAAAAGCTGGGCATAATGGCACACACCTTCAATCCTAACACTCAGGAGGCAGAGGCAGGTGGATCTCTATGAGTTCCAAGCCAGCCAAGGTTACAGAGTGAGACCCTGTCTCTAAAAAAAAAAAAAAAAATTAAGGGCAAGTTCAGGTAATTTTTGTATCAGCTGATCCACTCTGGAAAACTTTCTAGGGATCAAGTAGTTGCAAACCCAAGATCTCCAGCATTCAGAAGCAACTCTCAGTGTGTTGACAGACATCAGGGTATCGGGATATCGTGGAAGAACCAAAGTTAAATTATTCCACCTGAAATATGGGGATCAATTCAACTCATGGGGATTGCCAGGGCGGACTTTGAGGGAGGAGTGAAGTCCACCTTCACTTTGTAGTTACAGTATAAGAACAAAGCCTTCTCCTTCTACCCCACGGTTTACGGTAGTTTAAACCGACGGAAAGCAGCAGGGTCCTTCCTTCTATCACCCAGCTGTGAAAGTGAAGACTACAGGGGGATTACTAACTCAGCTATGAGCACGGCACAGGAGACAGCAAAGACTGCAAGGCAACGGCTCAGACGCTTACCCGTTCCTTGTAGTAGAAGGAGCTGATGGAGACCTGCTCTTTCTCGCTGCGAGTTGGGCTCCCACTGTACAAACGCAGGTTCCCGGGGGCCTCGGTGCGGATTTTCATCGGGGCAATCAAGCCAGTGTGATACGCAGATAGGGCTGAGAGAGATCTGTGGTGGAAATGAGAGTTGTCCATATTGGCTGTAGCCTCTATACCGTGAGTGACATTATTTCTGCAGAAACAGGCTCTCCCATGACTATAGACAGAAAACTCAGAGGACTCTACAGACTACTAGACCTGCTAATCTACAAAAATCTGCTGTGTTTCCAGATACTAGAAATAATCATTTGAGGGCCAAAAGATGGCTCAGCTGGTAAAGACATGTACACACACGTGTACACACACACACACACACACACACACACACACACACACCCCTATAAGATGGCTCAGCTGGTAAAGACACGTGCACACACACACACCCACACACACACACCACACACACACACACAAGATGGCTCATCTGGTAAAGACACGTGCACACACACACACACACACACACACACACAAGATGGCTCAGCTGGTAAAGACAAACGTGCACGTGTATACACACACACATAAATATAAAAAAAATCATTTGAAAAAAAATTTCCATTTTTATTATCAAAACACATTCAATAGGCAGACATGGGGCTCAGACTTGTAGTCTCAGTCCTAGGAGGGCTGAGACAGAAGAAATGCTGTGAGTTCAAGGCCAGGCTGGGCTATAGTGAGTCTCAGGATAGTCTGAGCTACTGCGGGAAGCCCTGTCTTAAAAAAAAAAGTTGAGTAACTTAGGAACACATATAATGAAAAAACATGAACTGGCAACACAAAATATTCCTAAGAGTCACTAAAGAAGATGCATAACAATGGAGAGACATCCACGCCAGGGAATGAAAAGGTTCCACAGTTGCAACATCAGATTTCTCTTAACTGATACGCAGAGTCAGCGTAATTCCAAGCAAAAACCGAGCAGGCGTTGTAGACACTAACAAGCTGATATAACTTCATGGAGGTTTAAAGGCCTATAATAGCCAACAAAAAACTAAGCAAGAATAACCTTCGAGAACTCACTCCACCAAACTTAAAGACTTACCATAGAAGGCTACATTCTGAGTACTAAGACACGGGAGAGACGAACAGATCAAAAGACTAACTAGGGCGCAGAAAGAGATGACCACTTTTCATCCGTGAAGGAAGGCAGGCTGCAGAAACGGTGCTAGAACAATCGTTTATTTCTATTAAATAAAACAAATGTTCACCCTTACCTCACATCATAAACACCAAAGGGACTGAGACCACGGACCTTAAACAAGGAATTTAAGCTGCAGACACACAGAAGAAGATGCAGAAGGGCATTTTTGTGACCTTGATGTAGACTGAGGGTTTTTTTCTCTCTCTCTCTTTTGATATAATACAAAAATCACTAACCATAAAATTAAAAAATGATGAATTAGACAGCATCAAAATTGAAAACCATGTTCACTGAATATTACTAAGGAGGGAGAAAAAAGAGCCATGGATTAGAAGAGAATCAGTGCATACATCCAGCAGAAGATCTGCAATCAAAATAGACAGCTAGCACAAATAAGTAACACAATGCGTGGTACTTGAACAGGCACATCCCAACAGGAGACGCCCAAATGGTCAATGAGCACACAAAAGATGCTCATATCGTTAGTCATCATCGTGGGAATGCAAATTAAAGCAACGAGATAATATTTCCCACCCACCACAATGACAGAAGTTGAACAGACTGGCAATACAGAGGGAAGATGTGGAGTAGTCAATCCTCTGAGCCTTCAGTGAGAAGACGACAAAATGCCCTCACCACTGAGCACACACTTTCTCGAAGTTAAACAGACGTCTATCCCTATGACTCAGCAGTTCCACTCCTTGAGTCAAGAAATTACTATATCCATGAAAGAAAAGAAAAAAAAAAGGGGGGGGGCGTGTATATCTAGTTTTACTTTTAATAGTCCCAAACAGGAAATGATCCAAATATCCATCAACAGAACGAATCACCCTGCGTTATGTTCATACAGTGCAATTATGGATCCGTGCAGCCATTCACATCAAGTTCAATAACATTAAGTTGAACAAAGTAAGCCAGACATAAAACAGGTCATGCTGCAGAACTCTAATTCAATGAAGTTTGAAAGCAGGCAAACTGGTGACAGATGTCAAGACAGTGCTTTCCTGTGGAGTTTGGCAAAGGGACCAGGACCTTTTAGGAGTCAAGACAATGTTTTGTATTTTGAGCTGAATGTTGGTCACTGAGCAGTAAACTTCAGACCTGTCTACTGCCATTTACACCTCAATGAGAGACTGCTAGCTGAAAAACGTCCCCACTAGAACATGTGATCCCAAGTCCTGACCTTTGGAGAGTAGGTATAGGGCTCCTGGTTATTTAACCCCAGTTCTTGAGCATCAAGGTTTCATCTGCTCAGACTAGTGCAGAAACTGGCAACCTCCCACTCAAGCAATAGCATCTTCAATCCTTTCTTTTAAGGTATTTAATCCTTTCTTTTAAAATTTTTTACTGGCAACTAAAGGATCTTCCCATGTGATTGCTGAAAAAACTAAATTGGTTTAGATATACCGTCCACAGTAAAAGAATCAACCAGCCAAAATGTGGACCCAGGTAATTTGACTATAAAATTCACACCTCATCTGTCCCACTAGCTTGTCCATCAGAGAAGCAGCACAGAAAACTAGTGCCGAGGGCAGAAACGTGCTGTTTGACCATGGCTCCTTCCAGCACAGAGGAGGGAGGAGGGAGGGAGGGAGGGAGGGAAGAAGGGTAGGCTTTTGCATTTTCATTTAAAACGTTAGTGTGGTTTGAGTTTTTCCAACACACAATTTTAAAATGACATACCCTGATTTTAGAAGTGGCCTGTTAGTGTTGGTTAACTGTAGATGGTATTTCTACTTTCATCTTAATATTAAATAATAAAATTAAGTAAAAGTTTAGCAATGGGAGCCAAACACTTAGAAAGAATTCCCTCTTTCCCCTCCTCCAGGTCCTTGGACATGCTCTGCACATAAACTACCACTAGGCTTACCACCCAGCCCAAAGCTGCCTTAACCGCTTTCATCAAGCTGCCTTCTCTGTGCTCTGATACGAACCTTCCAGCAGAAATAAGTTCATGAACCTCAGTATTTGAAGAAGGAATCTTGTAAGAGGAATTTAACTGCAGACCTGAAATGAACTTTCCAGAGAGACCCAAGATGCAGACTCCTGCTGCATCTCCCAGACTCACCTAGGAGTAGGCTCTGTGGGCGACACTGCTCGATGCATCGTCATGGGCCTTGTGAAGTACACCAGGTAACCTGACCAAGGAGACATGAGCACAGTGCTGTCAGTGAGCTGGACGTGAGAACCCTAAGGCAGGAATGGCTAATCTTTTTGTTCTTTGAGACAGGGTCTCACTAGGTAGCCCAAGCTGGACTGGAACTCACAGCAAGCCTCCAGCCTCAGCATACTAAGTACCAGGGTCAAGACATGAACCTCTATGCCTGGATTAATAACTATACTTAAAATAACTGTTTTGGTGGTACTAGAGATTGTACGTTGTGCCTTGCACATGCTAAGCATTCTTACCACCAGCCAGGCAGGTTTTTTTTTCCTCGACTTCAGTGTGCCTGAGGCACATCTCCACCAACTGCCAATGCTTATGACTACACCAGTCCTTAAAAGGAACAAGATGAGAGTCTACAAGATCCAGGAGAGGTAAAAGAATCAGGGATCTAAGCAGATGCAGATTCAGGATCATCAGAACTAAAACGGTTTAGACTTCAATTATAGTGAACATTCTTTTTTACAAAGACCTACTTATTTTACTGATGTGTACATGTATGTGTATGCTATGTGTGTCCAGATGCCTGTTGAGGCCCAGAAAGGATGTGAGATCCCCTGGAGCTGGAGGTTCAGGTGGTTGTGAGCTGCTGGACCTGGGTGCTAGGAACTTGAGTCCCCTGGAAGAGCAGCAAGTGCTCTGTACTGCTGAGCCATCTCCCCAGGCCCCTGGTAAACATTTTTAGGCTATATCCACAGACACCAATTTAGCATTACACCATATGTTGTTTTGAGCTCTTGCAAAGTTAAAAACAAACATTTTCTGATCATTATGCAGAATACAGGCCTTTCTTGGCTACATTCCTTCAGAGTTAAGAGTCAAAGAACAGAGAGACCCACCTGCTCCACAGAACCTGGCCCCGGAGGTCCTAGGAAACGGAACATTGGCATCCTGGTATGACCCATAGGCAGTGGTCACCCGGGCAAACGTCGGTAAGGGTGGTGGGACAGAGTTGGGGAGCGCAAAAGGGTTGCTAGAAGCACTGTCCTCTTGGTTCTGAAATCAAAGACAAACACACTAGAACCCATGGCCTATCCTGAAGCTGGGTTATAAGACCATGGTGCGGTACTACAATGGGAGCCAGGGTCTCAGGGACAGGAACTGCAACAAGACACTAAAGCATGGGTCGGCTCAACAAGTTCACGTTTCCCACCACGAAAGACTCAAGGCAGGAGACGAGCTGGCGCAGGCAAGGCTCCAAACAGCTCTGGTTGCGTTTCACTTTCTGCAGGGAAGTGTCCTTTAGGATCTGGAAAAGACCCAAAACACCATCAGGGAGAGAATCATATGTCCATATGTTTCCTGCTTGGCTTTACTCTGCAAAGTGGCTGGAAGCATGCTGGCACTGGGAGGCTGGCACATGGTCAGGCCTGAGGCTTCTATTGGTTCCCATAGGGGCTCAAGGGAAGAACTTTCCTGAGCCTTAGACAGAATAGAATGACTATTCTTTCTTTCTAGTGAGTTCTACACAGCTTTGCTTCCACACATGACAAATACCATCATTTTGTAAACACCATCACTGGGCTGGAGAGCAAACTGCTCTGAGTGATATAAGCCAGGCCAAAGATTTCTATTCAGCAAGTTATGATGCATCGCTCTATTTTTATCCACAAAAATGGTGACCCCTGACATTTTAAAGTACATGCTAGAGATATGAACTGACACCCACATTAAGACAGGCACATGCACTGGACCGCTGCCCTCACTGCCTGCAGAGAGCACAGGAAATGTGCCTCCTCCAAACTCACAGCTGCTGCAAGTATAAAATTCACAACTCCACAGAAGCTTTATATCAAAAATAAAAAGTGTAAGGTATCTCATTTGTGGGGGGTCGACCCAGGGTCTCATGTAGCCCAGGCTGGCCTCAAACTTGCTATGTAGCTGAAGATGACCTTGAACTCCTGATCTCCCTGCTTCCCACAATAGGTACACACATTAAAGGACTGTATCACCCTGTCTGGCTCATTTTCACTAATTATATGTTGACATACAATATTATTTTAGATATGCTGAGTTAAATAAAAGTACTATTAAAATTAATTTATCTTAAGATTATTTTACACACGTGTCAGTTTCCGAACCCACAGGGCTCCTTTTCTGAGGTTTTTTTTTTTTTTAAGATTTATTTATTTATTATGTATACAGTATTCTGCTTGCATGTATGTCTGCGCGCCAGAAGAGGGCACCAGATCTCATTATAGATGGTTGTGAGCTACCATGTGGTTGGTTGCTGGGAACTAAACTCAGGACCTCTGGAAGAACAGTCAGTGCTCTTAACCTCTGAGCCATCTCTCCAGCCCCTACTTTTCTGAGATTTTTAAATGACTATACAAAATTTTTTTCTAACTGTCAAAATGTTTTTTAGCTTCAAAATATATCTTGCCTATTCCTTCTAGGTAAGTGAAATTGCCTTGTAGAGTTCATAACCTCAGACTAATGCAAAGCTCTAAATTTGTAAGCACATTACTTATAGTTCATATATTTGCCTGAAGTATTTATGAAACCCTTCATATCCAACATTTGTAAAAGTTTTTCTGAAGAAAAGTCAACAGTTTCTATTAGAATTCCAAAGGACATCCATACCCACCCCCTCAAAAAAAGCAGCCCTACAGTTGACTGGACCAAGAGGGAGGCCAGGACAGTATCTATGCAGCAGATACTGCAGCACATGGGGAACAGGCAACTTCTAAATCTTACGATCCAGGTTTGTGCTCAGCCTCACCAATGCCTGTGTTACAGATGCAAGGAGAATTTAAAGCTGGGACCCAGCCTTACCTTCAGCAGCTTGGCCTTCACGGCAGACGTGATGGTGGTAGGGTTAATAAACTGGAAAGAAGGAGCAGCGTTGTTGGGGTACTGTGCTGGGAATGTCACCAGCATCTTGACACGATGGTTGCTACAATGCACAGATACCGTGCAGCTCCTGTCTGCAGCATCCATCTGCAAGAGGACACAAGCCCAAGGTGCTTTGGAGACAAACTGCAAAGGGTCTTCAGATGCAAACACATTTACTTTATCATATTGTGCTGTATTTTATTTGCAGTGTTGAACCTCAAGCCTGGGGCCTTGAACAGGCAAGCCAAGTACTCTTACCCCAAGCCACACCCTCAACAGGATGCGAATGGATTTTAACAATCAACATAAACGCTCGTGTTCCTAGGAACTGAGTAAAAGGAAAGTGCCTATAAAAACAAGTGAGTTTGAAAGATAATTTGTTTTCAGGAAAGATTTCTAAGTTTTAGTACTGTTTTAAATAAATTCATACATATTATTTTTTAATTTATACGTATGGTATGTCTGGGCACCACCTACTGCCTGGTGCCTTCGGAGGGCAGAAGAGGACAACGGAGTTAGAGACAGCTGTGAGCTGCCATGTGGGTGTTAGGAATCAAACTTGGGTCCTCTGAAAGAGTAGCCAGAGCTCTTAAGCTCTGATCCATCTGAGAGATGCAAAAAAAGAGTTGCTTTATTTATTTATTTACTTATTCTATTCGTTCATTCATTTATTTGTTGATTGATTGATTGATTGACTGATTGAGAGACAGGACCTTACTATGTACCCCAGGCTGGCCTGGAATTTGTTATGCAGCCAAGGCTGACCTTGAACTCATGATCTTTACTGAGTGTTGGGATTACAAAAATATGCTACCACACTTTGCTGGTTACAGAATTTTGCTTTGTTTTGTTCTTTAGGGTGATGGGAACGTTCTGGAATTAGACAGTGGTGAAAGCTGCCCAACTCTGGAATCAACTGGGAGAACAGCAGTGTAGACTGAGCTGATACAGACGGGCAGTCAATGCAGCCATTAGCTCTGGTGATTTCCGACAGGGCCAGCTAGCGAAAGCAACTGAAGTAAGTATAGTGAAAAGGGCGAACCCAGGGAAATCCAGAAACTTCGATTGTGCAACTAAATTCAATTCAAATATTCAAATATTACCATCAGGGGTCTGGAGAGATGGCTCAGTGGTTAAGAACACTGGCTGCTTTTTCAGAGGACCCAGGTTCAATTCTCAGAACCCACATGACAGTTCACAGTTGTCTGTAACTCCAGTTTGGGGGGATCCAGTGTCCTCTTCTGACCTCTGCAGGCACAACACACGTGGTGTGCACACATACATGTAGACAAAATACCCATACACTAAAATTTTTTAAAAATTAAGATTAAAATCAAAACCAAAATCAAACATTATCTCTTCCCACCAAACAGCTGCTGGCCTTTGAAGTCCTTCGTCCCCCTTTGTCTCAGTTCCCTCATCTGTAAAGCGCAGTGACACCACACATCACACAACACTGGAGACCAACAGACCACGGCACTGCAGTACTTATCGCTGTCTGTAGTGAAATGCCTCTGAGCAAAAGGAAAGTTATCAAAGCTTTAAAATCCCTTTCTGGAGTGGTACTCAGTTCTCTACAGCAAAAAATTTTGAAATCTACACACACACACACACACACACACACACACACACACACACACACACACACACACAGCTCCATGTTGAGAGTCAGGCCAATCCAAGGCTTCTCAGAGGCCCGGATGAGATCACAAAAGGAACCTAGTTTTGTGTCCTTGCCAAGGGGCAGATTTGCCATGGTCTAGTCTGGAGCTGGGAACTGGGCCTTGAATGAGTCAGGGTTTTGGTTCCTGGGAACGTGGTTTTTCCCCTTGAAGAGACTGGAGTTCAGTCCCAAGGCTGCTGTGTGGTCAGTCTGGGATGTACGTGCGATACCCTGTGTTCTCTTTGGGCCACACTGCTTGACTAGCATCTTGCTGACTGTGTCCCGCTGTGTGACAGCTTCTGCCGACTTCCTCCCTTTTCTCCCCCTGGAAACAGCATATAAGATGCTGTACTTCTTAATAAGTTTGCTTGGCATAAGACATAGCTTGTGCAAGACCTCCTGACCCCAGATTCCTGTCTTCTTTGTGGTCTCATCTCCTGGCCATGTGTCCTCCTCAGGACCTTGTCACTGATAAATAACCTGCTGGCTCAGGTCTGTTCCAAGGGTTAAGTGAACCAAGAGGCTCTGGTCACCTTCTTCCTCTGAATTTATATCAAAGGAAACTAGCTCACAAAGGCAGGTGGGGGAGCACAGAACAACAACACGGAGATTTAGGAGATTCGGCTCCAAATTCAGCTCTGCCATTGACCTCCCCATAATCTTGTCAACCAGTAAGCCTCCCCAGAGCAAACATCACCACACACAGAAAGAAAGGGCTGGAGAGATGCTAGGGAGATGCTACGGCACATGAGCTTCAGAAGTGTCTTTAGAAAACTTAGGAATTAAAAAAGAAGGCTGGAACTAGAGAGACGGCTCAGCAGTTAAGCATGCTTGCTGTTTTTCCACAGGGCCAAGGTGCAGCTGGGCACCTGTGTTTGGGCAGCACACACCTGCCTCTAACTCCAACTCCGACAGACCCATCCATCACCCACACTCCCACACATTCCATCCACAAGCCCCGGTCATTACTCCGACTTACCTCCACATTGACATTCCGGATTTGCACATTGATCAAGGAGAACTCCTGCTGCAGAGTCTGAGGCAGACCTAGTTGGTCTGTCTTCCTCTCTTCCAGCAAACTGCTGGAAGGATCTTCCTTTAAGGCTACCAGGAGAGACAGTCAATATTGAAAATGTTTTAGGAAATGAGTGAGTCCTGGGGTATCTGCCACGTAACTCTGGAATGCATAGTGGGGCCCCTCACCTAGGACATCAGTTCCATTACCATCTTCTTCTCCGTGGCTTGCGCTGGGCTGGTGATCTGTGTCTTGAGTGTGTAGGGTCTTCTCTGGTTCCGGGAGAAGAGAAATGCTCTCAATGAACTCATCAACACCATCCAGGATGTCATTGGCACAGAGCTGAAAGCAAGGGCAGAGGGTGGGCTGGGAATGTTGTTCAGTGTTAAAGTGCTTACCCAGCATGCACAAGACCCCTGGTTAAAGATGGAGAGTCAGAGAAGTAACAGAATCGGTCACTAAGTCTGGCTAAAGAGTTCTATCTTAAAAAAAATGGAATCATAAAGGACAGGGATGTGTCAGCTAAGAGCTGGTATAATCAAAATAGATTTCCCCCATCACCAACATTCCCTGGTTAAATACAAAGGATAATACACTCTATTACTCCACTCTAGACATTTCCTATCATGATCAGAGTAAAAAATGCTGAGGAAAAAAAAATCAACTTAAATTCCAAGTCTTAATGGAATTATTCAGCTAACTCACAAGCAAAATTACCATAACCCTAAGCATTTGGACCAAATGGCATGTTCTGGAAAAAAGAGACTGAAATAAAAAGTGATAAGATAATAGGACTTAACCAAAATGCTCAGGTGAGTTTAGACTAAGCATTCACCCAGCATTTCCCATCAGTCCTGGAGGAGCTGGTGTGAGAAATGCTGTTGGGTATGAAACACCAGAGAGCCGTTTTCTCACCATCAAAGGATTTAGCCACTGGACCAAAAGAAGACTGTCCCCTGACTGTTCGGAGCGACCTGTCAGGTACCCCTTCCATTTACATAAGAACCAAACACTCCTATTGGAAAACGCTGGAAGGAGCTTCATAGAGAAGGGGTGCCGATGGGTGAGAGAGCTACGAACATCTGCAGAGCACACGGGCAGGCTTCCCGATCCACTGGTTAGAGACAGAAAGGAAAAGCTAAGCCATTTGCTCACTATGGCACCCATCCTAGGACAAGAGGGGAAACACGGAGTCTTTAGCCTTAAAGTGAAGACGACTTTGGCTCCTAAAGACCTCCAAGCCAGTTTGGCATGCACAAGCCACCAGCCCACCGCAGACATATGTTAAACATCAGCCTATATTCTCTAATATCTTGTATCTTTTGGTTAAAGTTCTGGTATATCCACTTATATGTCTCTATAGTAATACTAAGTACATACCCTCTGCATTTGGTAATCCACCCGCCACATCCTCAAGGTCTGATCCCGGGACCACGTGACAAGTTGGTAGTCCTTGGACCCTAGAAATCATCAAATAAAAATCCTAAAACACATCCTCTAGATTTGACATCCATTTTGTTACAGGCAGCAATGGAGTAAGATTCATTCACTCACTCACTCATTCATTCATATGTATATACATTCCACAAATTGTGGTAACATATTGTGTACCCTAATAAACTTTGCCTAAAGATCAGAGGACAGAACAAGTCACTAGATTAAACATAGAGGCCAGGCAGTGGTGGCACATACTCTTAATCCTCGCACTCAGGAGGCAGAGATCCATCTGGATTTCTGTGAGTTCAAAGCCACCCTGGACTACATGAGATTGACTCAGTCTAGGAGAGAAACAGAGCCAGGCAGTGGTGGCACACACCTTTAATACCAGTACTTGGGAGTCACACGCCTTTAATCTCAGCACTTGAGATCTCATGCCTTTGCTTGGGAAGCACATACACCTTTAATCCCAGGAAGTAATGGCTGGACGGAGGAAGGTCTATAAGGCTGAGGAGACAGGAACTAGGGCTTTTCCAGACTGAGGAGTTGGTGAGGTAGGAGGTGGTGGCTGTGGCTTGTTCCTTTGTCTCTCTGATCTTTCAGCATTTACTCTAATATCTGGCCCCGGGTTTCTTATTTAAAGACTATAACATTCGAGTTACAACAAGCAGTTATTCAACATCTTAGTCTATGGCCAATACTCGCTTAGGCCCCAGAACAGTAACATGAATAAAATCATCTATCGTTATAGAGCTCACAATTCCAATGGTGGAAAAAGACGAGCAAATAAATATGTAATAAAATACTGGTGGGGATAAGTAGTGAGAAAAATAACACCGGAGAAGGGGCAGACTGCTGAGAGCGGTTTTCGGCTAGGACTCCCTGGGAAAGTCCCATGAGAACAGAGACGGAAATGAAGTGAAATACTAATTAGCAAATTAGCAGACAGAGAGTGAGGCTAAGACCTAAGGTCACCTAAATCGTCACCTCTGCAAACGCGCAAGCTGGGACAAAGGCAATGTCTGTAAAAATGAACTGTTTTCTATGCAACATTGCATCTCACTGTTCAAAATAATTTTGTAAAGTGATACATCTCTTTATAAAGTAAATAACCAACCTTTTAGCCCTCTTCATTAGCTGAATCATATTTTAGATATTGGGTCCAGTCAAAGGGGATGACTCAAAAGAAGTTTAGGGGCTTCATGAAACAGCTTATAAAAGATGGGGACACTTGGACTAACTGCCGAGCACCTACAACCTCCTTCAGGGTCATCTTCAGACAACACAGAATTTATAAAATATTTCACTCAATCCCCTCAACTCGTGGATGGGACACTGAGACAACAGACATGATCTGTACAGGGCAACAGGATAAGTGGGCTTTGGCCAAGGGCGAGTTCTCTTCTTCATCAGTCCCTGCTCTACGTCACCACCTTCAACCAACAGTTGTCCCCGGGGTTTAATACGTCCTGAGGCACACCTAACAAGAAAGTAACCTTTCTGGATCACTGTTAAGTTCCACCACCTAGTCTCACGTTCATGGTCATCAACACTCTGACCCTACGTCTATCCTTTCCACATACCCCTGGCTGTGAGGAAAAGCTAGACCTAACTGCCTTATAAATTCGTCTCCTCTACTTGCGCCTTCCATGCTACTCCCACTCCTTCCCAAGAGGCCTTGCTCCCCCACTGACCTCCTTTCCGGCATCTTCTTCCTGCATTCCCCAACTGCTCATTCATTCCACTCCTTGTCTTGGAAGTAACAAGCCCAGTCCCTGCGGCCTTGCTTATGCTACCTAGAGTACTGGCTTCTAGTCTCAGCCCACCTTGGAATTTCTCTTACTCATCAAACAGCTTCCTTTGTGTTCAACTAGATGTTTGTATTTCACGCTCATGTTGGTCCTTCAGCAACACCCAACCCCTGTGACTACTGTTTCTTTCCTAGGCATCCTTTCCCCTCAGCTACCACATCCTGGGCCTTCCCCACAGTGAAAACCAAAGCCCAAGCGTAAGGTGGTCCAATACAAACTAAATGAGGAGACATGGTGGTAAAAATATACCAGAGCAACATTAGCTTGGGAAGAAGGTCAAATTTAAAAAAACATCCAGGATAATTCAATTATGGAAGGTTCAAAAAAAACCAGACAAATCTAAATTAGCTTTAGGAATTCACAAACTGGTAGTGAAAGACAGGGGCACAGCTCAGTAGCAAGTGTGAGGTCCTAGGTTTGATCTCCAGCAACAATCAATTAATAAACAAACAAACAAATAGACAAAAAAGAAGAGAGGAAGAGAGGGAGAGCAGGTGGAAAATTGCTATTGGTTTATTGGTTTGTTTGTTTGGTTTTTTTTCAAGGGGAGGGGTGATTTTGTCTGTTTTCGAGATAGGGTTTCTCTGTGTATCTGTGTGTCCTGGAACTGGTTTTGTAGACTAGACTGGCCTCAAACTCAGAGATCCGCCTGCCTCTGCCTCCTGAGCCCTGGGATTAAAGGCGTGCGCCACTCCGCCCTTCTCAATGCTGTGACCCTTTAATATAGCTCCTCATGTTGGGGTGACCCCCCCAACCATAAAATTATTTCATTGTTACTTCATGTAATTTTTTTACTGTTATGAATTGTAATATAAGTATCTGATATACAGGATATATGATATGATAACCCCAAAGGGGTCACGACCTACAGTACAGGTTGAGAATCGCTGTCTTTGACCCTTGCAATGATTCAACAACAAACTCCTCTCAGCCTCGCACAGGAGCAGATCTCCTCCAAGTAGGAGAAATTACAGCGGAAGCTGGGGAAGAGAACGAGGGGGAGAGAATGCTACCTACTCCCTTTATCCACCTGTAATTGAACCCTCTGGCTGCTAAAGCCAGCCCTGTTCTCCTCACTAGACCAAACGACTGCTACCATATGCGGCCACCAGAGCTCAGAAGACAAGACAGCCGCCTTCCTCACTCACCTTCCTTTTGTCTCCTCCACTGGAACTCCAGGACCACATCATCATGTCCCACAAAGGTGTGAACTGGAGTGTTCAAGTCAAAGACATTCCACAGGAGCAGGCTGTTTTCCCTCCGCAGCTGAGGGACCATCACAGTCACTAATCCGTTGCTGAACGGCTGCAGCCAAGAAGGGGAAAGCTGTGATTATTCCATGGAGAACCAGGCAAAAGCCACGCTGGAATTCTTCCTAACTAAAATAAACTATACGACGGACACCAGGTGTGGTGGCTGAGGCTTGTAATACTAGCACTGAGGAAGCAGAAGCAGAAGGATTGCCGCAGGTCTGAAGCTAGTCTGGTCTACGTATCAAATTCCAGGGCAGGCCAGCCAGGACTATATAGGAAGAACCTATCTTTTTTTTCTTTTTACTTTTTGCCTTTTTCAAGACAGGGTTTTTCTGTGTAGGCCTGGCTATCCTGGAACTCTAGACTAGAGTGGCCTCAAACTCAGAGATCCCCCTGCCTCTGACTCCCAAGTGCTGGGATTAAAGGTGTGTGCCATGACCACCAGGATAAGAACCTATCTTTAATTAAAAAGAAAAATTATGGAAGGCTCAAACTCATTTGGGGAAATCTTTCTCAAATACCATAAGCTGTCTACCGCATACAGCCTTCTCTCTGGTAATGGAATGGAACACATCAAATGGAAAATAAGGCTGAGCCAAATGTTTGGATAATATGAGAATCAAAGATATGTTTTAAGTTTTAATTACTGTGCCTAAGAGATCCATAAAACAAAAAGACCTGTAACCTGTAAGCCCCTGGCCCAAGGACAGGTACTTCCTGCGATGCTGGAGGCTGTTGTTCATATATGAGGACAAGTTACATGTTTTTACTTCTCTAGAGAAGTTTGGTTGCCCCAACTGCACTGGACGTGCTTGATCATACGTAGGCAGGAAGTATGTCAGGATGCATGCTTGCCCCCAACTGGACGAAGGCAGGAAGTATGTAGCCTTGTGGGTTTGCCTTTATAAGCACCTGGTCAAAGTAGCTTGTGGCCATTTTCTGGGAACCCTAGAATGGACCTGGCCAGAGTCCATCATCCTGGCTAGTATTTAATTAAAGCCTCTTTCAAATTTGGCTCAAAATTGAGGTAGTGGTCTTATTTTTGCCCAGCGGAATTAACAATAATTCTGAAAATCCTACAGTAAGCAAATGGCTCCATGTCCTACCTACTCTACATGAGTTCCTCCTCAGGAATGAGTATGCAAGGCTCACTGGGAAAATTTGCATGCAGAAAGGTCAGGACACCATCTCCATGAAACATCACCTTCTCACTGCCTCAGTGTGACACTGAGTAACCCCAGAACTGCAAAACTCAGTCTGTCGGGGAGCTGAGGGGCCCATTTGACTTATATCTAGACTCTGTTATTTCAGGGAAAAAGCATAGTTACACAAGAGCACACTTATTTATCTTCCCCTCTCCTCCCAATAACACTCCCCAACTTTCATGTTTATTTTTTAAAGCAAACATGAACCCAGAGATGTCAGCTCCTAAGAACAGTGTCTGATTTCTCGGCAAGTGATCCCAGATGCAAAAACAACATAATGTCCAATTATTTTCTTTGCTCCACAAAGTCCCACAATGACAGACTAATGCATAAATGTAGCTTTGTTCATCCCTGCGCTTGCTTTCAAAGTGACATTAAAGGAAATACATTTATCTCTGACTCACAGCTATCAACGTAGCCCTGAAAAAACGGTTGGAGGTGGATAACATCCTATTTGTAGCACTCTGTGATTTATAAAGCACATTCATATACATTATTTCAAGTGGAAGGCAGATTGTGATATTCCAAATGCCACAGAACTGTCCACTTTAGTATGGCGAATATTATCGCAATAATGAAGGTGAGGCCAGGCCTGGAGCAGACAGAAGCAATTAAGAGCTCCTGCTGCTCTTCCAGAGAACATTCCCAACATTCACAGCGGCAGCTCACCACCTCCCGTAACTCCTGTAACTCTGATCTGATGCCCTCTTTTAACCTCTGTAGGTACCTGCACTCCCACGGCATAAGCACCCATAAATAAAAATAAGAACCGGGCGGTGGTGACTCACGCTTTTAATCCCAGCACTCAGGAGGCAGAACCAGGCGGCTCTCTGTGAGTTCGAGGCCAGCCTGGGCTACAGAGTGAGTTCCAGGACAGGCTTTGAAGCTACACAGAGAAACCCTGTCTTGAAAAACCAAAAAAAATAAATCTTTGAGCTGGAGTGATGGTTCAGCATTTAAAAACAGTTGCTGCTCTTCCAGAGAACCCAAGTTCCATCCCCAGCACCCATGTTGGCCGACTCATAACTGCCTGTATCCCCAGCTCTGTTCTGGCCTCTATGGGCACCTACATGCACATGGTACCTACTTACACACACACACACAAATAAACACAAATGCTTAACAAAAAAATTTTAAGGGCAGAGTGAAAAATATCCTTCAACTCTGCAAATGAAGAAATTACTACTTAAAATCAAGTATCTTTTCCACAGCTACAAAAACATTAAATGGTGGAGTTGGACCCCAAACCAGGTCCTCTGAATCTAAAGCCAGAGTTCTTTCTACTGTAGTTCACCAGCTTCCTGCCTGGCCCCTCTTCTCTGTCCTACCCTGTTGATCCACCCTTGGTGAGCAAACATCTTCACCAGCCTACTTCTCTGCGGAACACATAGCTAGCCTTCCAAAGGTAAGTACCTAACACCACTACTGCATTTACCATACTTCAAACCAAGACAATAGGAGAACACTGTCTCACAAAGAAAACAAGAAAATGCATGCTTCAGACAAGAGGTAGGGTAGCTCACTCACTGTGTATCTGGCTTTCCAGACAGGCACCTGGCAAGGGAGAATATTGAGGTATTTCCGAGGCTGGCGGTAATCCCAGAACTACAAGAAAGAAAGTTGGTGAAATAAATGCCATTTAAAAAAAAAAACAAAAAAACCTCAACTATTGAAGTAAGCATGGCCTTCAAACTGATTGCTTTTCGTCCTCCAAAGAAATATTTCAATAGTGTATTTTTAGGTCCACCCCCATAACCATGTACTGTCAGACACACAAAGAACCCTTCCTTTTACATCTATCAACATTACAGCAGGATTTCTAGACTTCACCAGGACTGCACGGGGCAGATCAACTGCCTATTAAATAACCATTGTAGTTCAAAGGTGAAAATAACAGGTTTGGATCCTGCATTACTTTAACATCTAAAAGTAATTAACACCAGGTAACACGCCATGACAACTTACTGCTTTCAGACAGACATTTAAAACTTTTTAATCTCACCCAATCTTTACAACAAACACGGCAGGATGCTCCTAATCTTTTTTTTTCAAATGCAAAATGGGGTAAGTTTCTGTGTCCTGAATTTGGGAGATTAGGGACAGAAACCTACAAAACCTAAAATAAAACAAACAAGTAACTCTGGCACAGAGCCAGGGGATTCACAAACCTCCAGACGGAAGTACTTTCAGTCCTTACATAGAAAGGCTTGGACTCGAGTTTAGCTAGCCAAACCAGAAAGATTACAGCTATGCAAATCCAATAAAACCATATACTAATAATCACTGTATGCTAAACCAGCTTCTGTGGCCAAGTCCTGACCTGCAGGGCCAGAGACTTGAACACCGCGGGAAGTATGGGGCAGAGACCACCCTGCCCGGCCACCACTCTAATCAAGGGTGCACGGCTGATGTCACAGGACAGAAAACGGGAAACACCGTCTCTAAGAAAAGTCAAAGACGACAGGGCTCCTGGACACAAAGCCTGAGCAGGTCCTAAGTTAGCGAATACTAACAAAACTCCATCCTGGCCACGCTGATGTCTGCGGCCGGATCTCTCACAGATAGAATCGTATGCCACCATGAGCAGACAAACTATGATCCTGGTGGCTTTAATAATCGTGTGGGCTTCTTCTCCTTGATGTTATCTCTGTGTAGACATCTGGTTTCTTTACAACTTCTTCTCAGGTAACCTTGTCTTTCCTAAATGCTTTCTGTCTCTGGCTCTCAGAGGGAAAGAAAATCTGAAGAAATTCAGAAGCTCATCAGTCAGCGGCCACACCATCACTTCTGCTGGTCAGGAGAGCCAGGCTGACGCACTCGGGCCCCCAGGGAGAGCGTGGGGCACACTAGCAAATGGCATGTTTCCTTCCAAAGCGCTGTCACGCATTCCTGATGCCTCCCACACGCAGCTCCGGCAACGGCCCTGGTGGGGACGACTCACCTTGACAGAGTTATCTTGACTGGAGGTGGCAAGGATGTGCTCGCTGTCTGGGTGCCAGTCCAGGCCGTGGATTTTGGAGAGGTGGGCCGCGAGATACTCCACCGCCGTACTGGGTTTCTGCGACACAGTGACACTAGGTTGTTACTTTTGAAAGAACTCATTGACTGTCTACCACAGAACAGGCTGCTGGGTGCTGAGGAGACACTGAACACTGCCAGGACAGTTCCGGCCTCTACTCTTTATCCATAAGCTCTCTTTGTTTAAACCAAATACACCCAACAGCAGAAGACGTCCCCAGAGCTCTTCCACATGCCCTGTGAGTGAGCCTGACAGTCTCATTTCTACCCACTCCAGCCTGACGTATGATTTACTAAGAGATACAGTTAGTGACTACTTGGCATCCTTTCAGAGCGGACCATTTCTGTTCCCCTTCCTGACTGTGCCAGTCACGGGGACCCAACCTCAACCATGAGGGTGAGAGCACACATATGTCTAGTGACTGAGCGCTAGGATCCAAAGACCCTACACGTGCACGCATCCTCCCACCCCGACACATAATTTAAAATGCTAAAGAAGAAACTTACTAAACTTTTCCCTTTTTAAAGGGGTAATCCAAATTCAATAAAAGACTTAGATACAAAAGACGTTCACATCAGTGTTATTTAGAACTCTAGAATGTCAGAAGCAACTTCTAAAATCAGTAAGTAGGGAGTAATTAAGTTGACTAAATTATACTACAACTACGTGAACTCAGTCTTCCCCCCCTCACCCTGGGAGCCCTGGGATTACAGGCATGCGGCCCAAACCTGGCCTTGTTAAGAACACTGACTCACACTGACGTGTGTGACGAATAAAACCGATCACCAATTGAAAAAAAGAAAAGAAAAAAGGAGAAAAGGGGACTATTGGCCTATGGCAGACTAGACCAAAGATACAGAGGACAAAAACAAACACTGCTGTGCCATTCCAGTTTTTTGAAATCACCTTCTCCCGAGAGCCCTAGGAGACAGCAACTTCAGCACACTGCACAGTGCACCCCAGCAGGTCTGCGGCCCACGCCAGCAGACAGGATGAGCCACCCCAACCCTGCTTCACTTCCCGCTGTCCTTTCAAATGTGGGCAGTAGTCTCCGCACAGCTAGACCTTACTGTCAGCCCCTGGGTGAGGACATGGTAAGGGGGAGGGGAGAGAAGGAAGAACACTGGGTGTGGCAGCACATGTGTGCAGGCAGAGGCAGGTGGCTGTGAGTTCCAGGCCAGCCTGGTCTACATAGTAACTTCCAAGCCCGGCAGGGATACACAGTGAGACCCTGTCTCCAAAAAAAAACAAAACACAAAGACATATAAAGATGGGAAAGCTTGGAGCGGTTCCGGTGGCTCACCTGATGTGCTCACAGGGAGCGGTAAAATGAGGCTCTATCTTAGGTCAGGCCAAGTTGACTGTATTAACCACTGATTACAATGCCTTCGTTTTCTACCCTCCTTCAACAGCAATTCAGGTGAGAAGCAAATGTCATCTGGTTACAATGACAATTTGCCATGCCCCATAGGATTCTTCAATCCATTGAGACAAGTCCTGGGACTCAATGACACCCTCTCCACACCCTCTAGGGGAAACTAAATACCAACTACAGGAGAAAGGTCACAGGGGACAGGTCACTCACCCGCTTATCCCATATCCGTACGTCACCATCATGGCTGGTGGCAAGGTAGTTAGCGTTTTTTTTATTCCACTTGACCTGGGAGGCACCGGCTGCAAAGAAAAAAAACAAAAGCATAGGAAGAATGCCACTGCCCTCAACGTTCTCCGAGGCAGAGTGAAGCATGTCCAGGAGAGCTGGATAATGAGCTAGGATTCAGTAAGCAGAGAACCCTTCCAGTTTCTATGGCTGCACCGGCTCCTCCGGCTCCTCCAGCAGTACAGACGAAAAGAGTTGCAAATAAGTGAGTTAACACATGGGAACAAGATCACAGTCACCTGTGGAGGGGACAGTCACCTGTCTAAGGGGACATCCACAGGAGTTGCTTACAGTAGCAGGAATGGGGGAGTCTGATTGGTAACAGACTTGTCACAAAAATCTGACTCCCGATGACAACAGAAAAGCCTCACTCTCACTCTGACCCCCTCCCACTCTGTTTTTTCATTGTTGTTTTTGCATAACAGTCTTAGGGAAACACTGACTCAAGATTTAGAGTTAACCCAGTTTGGGCAGTACACCACCCCCATTCTTTTTTTTTTTTTCTTTTTTTTCTTTTGAAACAAGATCTCACTATGTAGCCCTGGCTGGGCCAGAACTTGTTATGCAGAACAGACTGGCCTTGAACTCACAGAGCTATGCCTGCCTCTGTGCATCACCACACCCAGCCCTACACATCCCTATTGATGCTCATCTCCCCCATCAGCACAGTTAGTTTTAGCCACTGCCACTGTGCTCATGAGCTCAGGATGACATCAATTGGCCTGGAGCTCACCAATGAGCCCCAGGGGTCCTCCCGTCTCTTCCTCCTTAGATCTGGGATTACATCCCACACCACCGTACCAGGCTTATTTTACATGAGTTCTAGGGACCAAACTGGGGTGCCATGCTTGGAAGGCAAGCACATTGCCAAATGATCCATCTCTCCAGCCCTCAGAGATT
>CABHPQ010163228.1:0-39178 GCA_902168405.1 Peromyscus aztecus | reverse complement strand
ATATATATATATATATATATATATATATATATATATATAATATGAAGGCAATCTAAATGAACTAGCCAAAGAACAGGGGGAACAGAACCACAACTGTCTCTCAGAATGAAATGAAGCTTCCAGAACCGGGAATGGGTTATATCTAATCAAATTGTTGAACAAAGGGTTCCTTAGCTTGCAACACAAGCTGTTGCGACGTCTGTAGGTTGCTGTCCACAAACTACAGCAAGGCCCTACTGCTTGAAAGGACAACTGCGCAGCTCATTGAACACAGAGAAGTCAAGCTGGTTCCTGCCCAGAGCTTTCACCCCCTACTGGATGGTGGTACTCTGCACCCTACCAAAGGAGAAACATAAACACCAACCCAGCTCATCCATCGATCTACAATGGTGCCCTGCCTGCAAGATACGCTAGTGCAATGGTGGCACAGAGCTTGTGGGAGTAACCAACCAATATCTGATTTGATTTAAGGCCCAGGCCATGAGATGGAACCCATGCTCGATGCTGTTTGCTCTTGAAAAAGAAGCTGAGACTAGATAGCCCAGAGACTTGAAGGAAAAGCAAATACTACTAAAGGAATCAAATGACTCCTAATGACTTTCTGCTATACTCATAGATCAGTTCCTTGCTCAGCCATCACCAGAGAAGCTTCCTCCTGTAGTAGGTGGGAACAAACACAGAAACCCACAGCCAGACAAAATGCAGACAGTGAGAGGCCTGGGAACACTCAGCTCTAACAGAATGTCTCCATCAAACCCCTTTCTTGGGGGCTCAGGGAACCCTGTGAAAGGGGAGAAAATGGAAAGGGTGTAAGAGCCAGAGGGGATAGTGGACAGCAAATAAGCAAGGGCTCCTAAACACAGCAGCACTGATGCACGTATGGACTCAGAGACGGAGGCAGCATGCGCAGGTCCTGAGCAGGTCTGTACCTGATCAGAGCGGAAAGGAGATGTGGACGCATGTCCCCATCCCTAAACCTGAAGCAATATCCAATTGGTAACCACTTGCAAATGAATAATTAGTTTTCTCCAAAGAGTCTCACTGGGGAAACAAATTACTCTTAAGGGTAAACTCCACGCCCAGCAGTAGATGCCAACAGAAAAAGAACTCAATGTCATCTCTGTAGGTTCCTTGTTGTATGTCAGGGCTTTTTTTTATTATTACTTTTATTTTATTGTATTTACTCATTTGCCTTAACCTACAGTTTTATGGGTATAGTATGGCTCCTGGTTCTGTGTTTTTATGGGATTCCTGAGTGTGCAAATGAACGGGTCTCTGTCTACGTCTGTTTCTTACACCATTCCTTGGGCTCTTTTCCTTCTGTTTGTTGATTTTGTACTTTTTCAATTTATTTGTTTTTGCTCTATCTTACTTTATTCTATCATTACCCCTTAGAAGCTTGTTCGTTTTCTAATGAGAGACTGAAAGTGGGTGGATCCCGAGGGGAGGAAGGCAGGTTAGGAGGAAGCTGAGAGGAGTACACAGACAGGAAACCATAAGTAGAATATATCACAGGAAAAAATCAATTTTCAATAAAAGAAAAAAATTAAAAAATAAAAACAACTATATACATAAAGAAATCTAGAATGTGTCCCCATATGCTGAGGGAAATACTAAAAACAACTGCGTAAAAACCAATAAGAGCTGAATTTTGTGTTCCAAGTGAGTCCCTCGCAGAAGAATATCCTACAATAATAAAATAAGAACAATAATCAGATATAGAAAACTCATAGTAATGGAAAGAATTTGATTCTCTCATTCATATAATATTACACTTAAATGTCCATTTTCAACAACAACAAAAACCCACAAGGCACATAAAGAAATAGAAAATTAAAGATTATTACAAATCATAAACCTATACTTCACCAAAATCATTCCTGAAAAACAAAATATCCTAGACAAGGCCTTCAGAACAACTACCTTCAAAGAAACAGATGAAGATGTGGAAAATAACAAAGAAAGTGGGAAATGAGTGAAATGGAAATATTGACAAGGAAACACGAAACCCACAAAGACACCAGAAAGACTATCTGAAGATGAAAAGGACAACGGACAGGATGGCCACTGCCCCGGGTGGGTTCGCAGGCAACTTGACTGGACTAAAGACAGAATCAGTGAACTCAAAAATGGGAAGTCATCAAATGCGATGAGTAGAAAAAGAGAGAAACCAATTCTAACTGACTTGTCAGATACCATTAAGGGGTGCAGCTTACATAGCTTTGGGAATTCGAGAGAGAGAGAGAGAGAGAGAGAGAGAGAGAGAGAGAGAGAGAGAGAGAGAGAGAGAGAGAGAGAGAGAATGTGTAAAGAAATGATGATAGAAACAAATACACAAGCTTTACTATAAATATAAATATCTAAGAAACTCAATGAGTCCAGATCAGATTAAAAAAAAAGACTTACACTAAGATTCTTTATAACCAAAGACAAGAATAGAAATTGGAAAGCAGTTGAGAGAAACAATTTTTCACACACATGGGACCCTCAGATAATCAGTAAATGTCTCATTGAGAACTTTAAAGTCTAGAAGACATAAAGACAGTATATTCAAAGTGCTAAGGGGAAAAAAGGAAGTTACCAACCAATAACCCCTACATCTGCCAAGACTTTCCTTCAAAACTGAGGTAGAAATTAAAACATTCTCGGATCAATTAAAACAAAAGACCAGCTACACAAGAAAGGCCACAAGCATTCTTACCTACCACCATATGCAAAAACTAATTCAACACTGAAAATGTTTACCAAAGGTTGGGTGTAAGATGAAGAAATGGGAATATGTTGATCAAAACACAATTTCTGTTAGAATGCAGTAAGTTTTGATGGTATATTACATTGTTTGGTAATGGCAGTTAGCAATACTATATTGTATGTTTCAAAATTGCTACAAGAATAAATTTTTTTACATTTCTACCACACAAGAAAATAAGTTGATGATGTGAAGTTAATTAACTTGATCAAATATCTCCACAATGTATACACAAATAAAACCATCACCTTGTGACCACAGACACAATTCTCATTTGACAATTAAAATTAATAAGAAGACAAAAAGCTAAGTCAAACTATTTCAAAGACCTGGATATAAGACCTAAATTATAAGATCCTTTTAAGAATGGGCTAGAAATTTCATAACACTGAATTTGTTTTTTTAAAGATTGTGTGGGTGTGTGTGCTGTGCACTCTGAGGGCCAGTACATGCCAGCACTCTGCCACTGAGCTTCCCAGTGTTATAAAGTACAGTTACTAGATATCCAATATTTGAACATTGGAAATTTTTTCTGTAAATACTTATTTGAGCATTCTTTAGCTCTATGAAGAAGTGGCGCCGGAGTTGATGCTCTCTGGATGAATACAGTCCTTATGTCACTTATATTTCTATAACTGATGCTGAATGCCCATTGCCTTCTGTCTTCTTCCACGGGACTCCCACCTGGCATTTGCATTATCTGCCATGTCCCCACAAGCCCCTGAGCTCCCAAAGTCCTTTTTAACACAGCGACATCTAGTTTGTTTATTTCATGCCAATTTTATTAGCAATTTTAAATTTCCTCATGTCTTCACTTTAGGTATCAAAATCTACTTATCTCAACACTGCTGTGAGTTTTCAGTGCCCCAAAGAAATAACTTCATTTTGGAAGGTCATAACTATTTGCTTTCAAATAACATTCTTTATTATCAAGAACTTCTAATTCATCATTCTCTACCCCCAATCTCTTTCTGAAGAGGCACTGAAAAGCATTTCGTCCTCCATCTAGTTTGGCTTAAATTAGAAAACCACTCCAGCAATAGCGCCCCTGCCCAGTTCCTTAACACTGGAAGGAAGCTACTATTCTTTCAATTAAGAGCAAAGAAAGTCTTCCACAGGTTTGAGAGGCATCCAGCTTTACACATTATGGTAAGTCAGCTCCAGGGCATAAGAACTAATTCCTCAGTGGTCCACAAAATTGTCATGTTCTTCTCTTCGAATGAGACCCAAGAAACCAACCTGGCACTCATGGAAAGCTGAGCATGGGAAACTAGCTGAGCAGCTCAGCTCTTCCTAATCCACACAGTAAATGTGCAATCAGGTCTCATGACACTGTGAACTAATGGAGTTCAGTGACTAGAAGGTCTTTGGAGGGCAATCAGGTGCTATTAAAAATATGCTAATGGTAGCTTGTGATTGAGCAGCAGGACCCCAGGATTTGGGGTTGGCATGGCAACTGCCAGCAGATAGTTCATGCAGAACAGGAGCGAGAGAATTAGAATGAGCTGCTTAAGTGCAAGCGTTAATGAAAAACGTGGAACATAGTTGAGGATCCCAGGGAAGGCTTAGTGCCCCCATGCCAAAAACAACCCAAACTCACAAAACACAAAACCTGAAAGGAAAGCTGAGTGCTTCCCACTGGGGCACAATAGAAAGAGAGCCAGCTAATGGGATGCCTTCGGTGCTCAGCGTGGAGATTTTACCAAGGACCCATGACTCTGTTGATATCTCAGTGTTTCATATGGGGATGGCAGAAGTGTCATATCTGGATGTGTCTTCTAGCCAAGGCTGACAGAAAAGGTCTGACAGCCAACAGCTTTGACCAATCTACTGTGTCGAACCCAGTGCAGAAGGCGGGATTGCTTTTACCAATCTTTGATATCAAAGGCAGTGCACATGGCAGAGTTTGCTTTTTTTAGCCTAACAATGTCAAAGGGGAAAAAAAGAAAAGGGCTTCCTCACAAGCTTATCTCTACCATGTGGAGAGGTTGGACGTGGGGGTTTGCACCAGGTGTATGTGCTTTATGAAGTAGATGTGTGGCACATACACGTGTGTGTGTGTGTGTGTGTGTGTGTGTGTGTGTGTGTGTGTGTGTGTGTTCTCACATCACAGCTGGCCCTCTACAACCACACCCATCTCTGTCTGAAGCTGAAAGCTCCACAGTAAAGTCAGTTTCTGCCACTAAGGGCTCCAGATCACAAGGAATAAGACTCCTGTATTCCCGTTTCGGGGGCTACATGCCACTGAGAGTGATTTCTCAGAACTGCACAGTATCCTTTAACTTGGCTAGTCAAGGTGGCTAACAGGGGTTACATAGAGTAAAAGCAACATGGAAGGGAGCCAGTCAGCAAAAGGACTGGACCGGCTCCAGGAAGACGCAGGTGTTCAGTTACGCACCCATAGAGAGGTTCTCACGTGCAGAAGAAATGAAACCGCTAAAAGCTGAGAAAGTAGACACATCTTTGAGGGACTGGTGGGGCAAAGGAAAGAAAGACAGACACACTGTTAACTAAGTGGACTTGCGGGGCAGAGAATGTTGGGAAAACTAAGGAAAGTTCGAAGCATCCTCTGCATGCAGCAGAGTAGGGGCAGGCAGAGGACAGAGTTGACCCTTGAAGATTTATGTTTCCATCCCCCGTGTTCTTAGCAGGGCCTGAAGCCCTTGCTTTGGGGTGGGGAGGGGAGTTCTGTCATTTGAAAAATATACTTTTAAAATTACTTAGGCAGACTTCCTTTTCTTAGTCACTTCCTTCCTTCTCTTTGATACAATAGTCGCTCAAGGGAAAACCAGGGGAGAAAAGCCGGTGGAGGTAAACAATCGCTATTGTCCTGGGCCAGCTCGATATAGCGGGAGCTGACAGGTGTTCTGCCACACAGGCGGATCTAGACCTGTGTCCCTATTTAAAAAAAAAAAAAAAAAAAAAAAAAACCTCCGAGGAACCAAGGTTTTGTGGAGACAGTATGAAGTTTGCATGGTTTGCAGCATCCCCATTGGACAAAGACAGTTGAGAATGATAAGACATCATACCAGAATCCTCAGGAGCTCTAGGCCCTTTCCTAGACCCTTAGGAAAAGGCCCAGACGGGGGCGGGGCCATGTCAGATAATATCCTATTCTTACCATGTATCACCTGTTGACAGCTCTGTGGGTGAGGAGCACCCTTCCTTCCAACAGAGGGCTTTGAGATGAGGGAAAACAGAGGTCCATTTGTTCTTTTTATTTTAGTGAGCATTTGAGGCACAGCTTGGGCTTAGACTGCCCAGTGTTGTGGTTTGCTCATTAGATAGACTAGGTTCTGCATCCTGTGCTGCTAATAGCACTTCCCGAGGAAACAGGCTGGAATTCCAAGATAAAAATCACTAAGCCAAGTGACGCTAAGATGCCAGGCGTATTTTTAGGGATGCCTAGCTGACGGTAGTATTTCACCTAAACTAAGAAATGATGTCTTGGTCTCCTAGGAGAGCTGGTGGTGATGTGTCAGAGGCCAACAGGAAGCAGTTCATTGCTCACATGGTAAACTCGGGCATTATAAATCTTGTGAGGTTCACTTGTTGTGACTTCTCAGGAAATAGATCCCTGTTCAAGAGGAGCCTTTTGTCTGTAAAATCATGGGAACACCTGTGATTCCGCACCCCCAGGAATTCAAGTAGACTGTGTCCTTCACCTTCATCATCGGGATGTTTGCACGAGGTTGACTCTGAGGGAGCTGGCAAGTCGGAGTGGGTGTTAATGGGTGAGAGGGATTGCCTCTGTTAGGGCGCCCTCTTGTGGGAATCTCATCAACCAGCCTGCAAAGGAAGGGACCTAAGGCCTGGTACTCAGCTGGTGATGATTCACTTGGCCTCATCTGGACTTCCTTCTGACTCTACAGGGCCCTGAACAAGCCTATCCCAACCTTTCCCGTTCCTCCCTCACTAACATTCATTCCCTCAGAGTCCGACATTGAGATGCGCTGCTCTGCTCCCAGATCGCTTTCCCCTCCGGTTTCTCACCTGTACTTGGATGAATCTGCCCGCTTCCTAGTATTCGTCTCCAAATTCAATTTTCTTCTTTTCCTAAATTGTATTATTTGTAGTTGTTGAGGGGCATTGTGGGGAGGGCATGGGAGTACCACAGCACAGGTGTGGTGGTCAGAGGACAGCTCTGTGGGGTCAGTTCTCTCCTTCCAACTTGACTTGGGAACTAACTAAAGTGGTCAGACTTACCTAGCAAGTGCTTTACCCAGGGAGTCACCTTGTTGGCCCACTTCCATGTCTTAACCATCTTTCACGACCCAGGTTAACAGTCTAAGAAAGACTCCTCTGTAGCATGAGTCTTATTAATAAAATCAAATCTGGAAGCCAGGTATTGGGGGTGAATGCTGACAGATCAGAGAAACAGAACAAGCCACAGCTAATCTTACCTCACCAACTTCTCAGTCGATCCTGTTTCCTTAAACTGGAAGCCTCTGAGTCCTCATCCGGGAATGAATCTCAGCTGAACTGCTGCTAAAAGCCTAAAAGCTTAACCAGGCTCTTGTTCCTGGTCCTCACACCTTACATACCTTTCTGCTTCCGGCCATCACCACATGGCATGTGTCACCATGCCTGGCTGTTTCCAGTGTGGCTTTGAACTCACAGAGATCCAGATGGATCTCTGCCTCCAAAAGGCTAGGATTAAAGGCGTGTGTGCCACCATTTTCTGACCTCTATGTCTATCTAGTGGCTGTTGTGTTCTCTGACCCCAGACAAATTTATTAGGGTGCACAATATTTTGGGGACTACAATGTTATCACACCGCTCCACCCTCTGAGCCTGGAGTTTGTCCATTCCTGTGAGACTTTCTGGCTTCCTTTTGCTCGTTGGCATCTCTCACCAGACCAGCAGCATCCCTGGCTACGCAGTCCCTGATTGCGACTTCAGCACCCAATCTGTTGTCTGACACATAGTAAGAGCTAAGTATGGTTCCGGCTAATAAATAGTCAAACACCATGCTCTTGTAGTATATACACTCCCTGAACCACTAACACGTGTACGAAGTTGTCAGCCCAAGATTTTCCTGTTGAGAAGGCAGAATCCTCAGAGGATTTTCCACACCGGCAGCCATCCTGAGGAACACTGTCACAAGGAATTTCATGTCAGTGGTGAGAATGACTAGTGACGTGATTAGAGGCAATTTTAATCATGTTTCAAGGTGGAGTGCGCACTCTTGTGCCTCGTGCATTAAAGGTCCCAAAGCAGATGCTGGTTTTTATTAAATTCCTGCCTTTGTGTATCGCAGGTGGAAGGCACTGATTTGGATGACCTCACTGGAACTCCAAATCCCCCAAGTCATTCAGTCTCCTTTGAACATATTTAATGTCTTGGCTTCTCACCAGACTCAAGAAATAACCCAAGATTGTGTGAGAGGCCTTGGAGAAGGACAATTATTGTGAAGGACTTAAAATAGCCTCCCAATGTTACCTGGAACTCTAAACCTTCAAATCATGTAATAATTACTCTGAAGTTCCTTGGCAGCCCTTAAGTGCAATTACTGTGAAATTCACAAGGCAAGGAATGATTTTCAAACAAGCATAAATTCAAAAGATAGCTTGTGAGCCCCTGCCTTTCTTGACTAGCACAACCCTGCTCCAGGGTGACAAAGGACTGAAGTTATGTCCAGAGACATTGGCTTTTGGATGGGAGGCATGCACTAGTGACTTGTTCTATTACCTGGACTACTCTGACACTTTGCTTCCTGCTTGCTCCATTCCGAACTTTTTTGTGTATTACAACTGGGGCCTGCATTTCCTAGGTGAAATATTAAAATTAACTGAGGGCAAATCAACTTAATCAGCATGTTGGATGTGAGTGCTTCGGTTTGCTTGGACTGCCATGTACAGAGGGGAAATTGGTAGAAATGGTATGAAGGTGTAAAGCTTGCTAGTAAACTTCTATCCCCTATGAGGTTTGCCCTTCTCTTCCCAGAGAACACAGTGGTGACTGCCTTCCTCCTCTGAGCCAGGACCGCCCTGCTACAAAATGCAGCAATTGTGTTTAAGAAAGAAAGCATAAGACAACTTCACAACTCAGGACAGGAGCTAAAAAAAAAAAAAAAAGCAAATCATGCGGCTACTCAAGACATAGTAGGTGAAAGATAATCAAAACTCAGCCCTTCTCAAGCTGAGAAGAGCTAACTTAGGACAGCAGTAGCAATAGCTCACTGGTGAGCACAGTGTAAAGAAGAGCTGGACTGTGAGAGGGGCAGGAAGGAGGCTGCTTTAGTCCTCTTGGAAACACAAAATGTAAGCTGTGACCAACACAGTCCTTAGCAGTGAGTCAGTAGATATAATCTCTTCTCCGTACAGAAATCTAGGCTGTTTTCAATAGCCTTGGTGAACAGTAAATCGAAGGAGTGAAGAGAAGAGAGAAATGGGAAGGCTGTGAGAGTCTAGGCTATCACTGCTGTCCTTGAATGTCATCAGATTTGTCCCTGTTCTCACTATCACCTCCAACAGCACCCCAACTCTGAAGCACCTCCACCCTACCTGGCTCTCACACTTTTTCCCTGCCAACTTCTATCCCACCCCATCCAGTAGCCAACTTGCAAGAACAGTCATTATAACTCTTAGTCTCCCACAAAAGCCAAAATATCAATAATGGATTTTAAAATAAACAAATTTTTATGTTTTATTTATTTTGTAAATATAAGGAGAACTGGAGGAAAATGCATAAGTAGAAAGATTTTTAAAAGGTGTGTAAAAGCAAGGTAGCACACCTGTGCTGACTTTTGAATTGAATTTCCATTACCATCTTTTAAGCAGGGTTTGGTTTGTTATTTTTAATGTAGTTGTGGTGATAAAGCAAATGTAATTGTATCATCCTTAGCTTATATAAACTTTCTTATGACACTGATGTACATTCAAATAGTTTTAATAGCCAAGGGATAATAGGGCTGTAAGTCATACACTCATCATTTTCAGAACCCTGAAATGAGCTTAATTTTCACATTCATCATTCTGTGAGAAATAGTCTTAGTAATACAGCATTTTCTTTCTTTAAAAAGACTTTCTTAGGAGAAACCTTTCTGGACTGGTGTCACGTAAGAGTGCCTAAAAATGACCCCAAAGTAAGATCAGCGCAGAAAAGAGTGGACGGGGTGGATCTCTCCAAATTACACAAAATGATTGCTTTGCTTAAGACATTGCCAAAACAAAGATGAGGCCCACAGATTTGTAAAGGATATTTGAAAATCATGTGTTTGACATGAAGCTATGGCTAGGCATGGTGAATCATGCCTGCATCCCAGCTCTCTGGAGACAAAGGGGGAGGTTTGAGAATCGGAGGCCAGCCTGGAGACCTGTCTCCAAACTGAAGCTCAGCAGTAATGTGCTTATGTATAACGGGCAAGGCCCCAGATTGTGCCAGAACCAGGAAATAAAACAAGATGAAGCATTAAGCAGAAAGCAAACAAACATTCCCATCCAAACAGAGGCAAAACTCTGGTGTACTTTACCAAAAATTACACAATGGCGAATAACACATGGAAAACATTCAGCATCAATAGCCACGACAGATAGTTAAACGTAACCAGAATTTGCTGTCGCTACACACATTTTGGAATGGTTAAAATGAAGAACAGTGATAATACCAAATGTTGGTGAGGAATTCGTGGTCTCATACTTTGCTGATGGGAATATAAAATGGTATAGTCACATTGGAAAATAGTTTTACATGAAGTTGAACATGCCCTCACCATCTGACACAGCAAGCCTGTTCTTCGTTATTCGTCTTGGACCAGTGAAAACAAATTTACATAAAAGCATGTATACATATGCTCATAATCTCTTAAAATGGAAATCACTCAATGTTCTTTAATGAGTAAATGGATAAGCAAATTATGACATATCTACACAATGAAATATTATTAAGGTATTAAAAAGAAAAGCTATCAATATAAAAAAACAACTTGGATAAACTTTAGGCATTGCACTGGCTAATTTTATGTCAACTTGACACAAGCTAGAGTTATCTGAAAGGAGAGAACCTTAATTAAGAAAATGCCTCTATAAGGTCACGTTTCAGGAAAGCCTATAGGACATTTTCTTAATTAGTGATTGATGGGGGAGGGCTCGACCCATTGTTGGCGCCATCCCTGGGCTGGTGGTCCTGGGCTCTATAAGAAAGCAGGTTGAACAAGTCATGGAGAGCAAGCCAGTAAGCAGCACCCCTCCATGGCCTCTGCATCAGCTCCTGCCTCCAGGATTCTGCCCTTTTTGAGTTCCTGTCCTGGCTTCCTTCAGTGATGAACAGTGATATGGGAGTATAAGCCAAATAAACCCTTTCCTCCCACTTGCTTTCTGGACATGGTGTTCTGTTGCAGCAATAGAAACCCTAACTAAGACAAGAGTGATATACAAACTAAGAGAAGACAATATCAAAGAGTTACATATTGTAGTATTCTGTTTATTTGACACAGTGATAGAAATCAGGTCATGGATTCCAGAAGCTATGAGTAAGGAAAGGACTCTTTTTTTATATTAAATTATTTCATTTATTTTACATACCGACCAAAGTTTCCCCTCCCTCTTCTCCTCCCATTCCTTCCTCCCACCTCCTTTCTACACCCCCCACATCCACTCCTCCTCCATCTCCACTCAGAAAGGGGCAGTCCTCCCATGGGAGTCAACAACGCATGGCACATCAAGTTGAGACAGGACCAAGCTCCTCCCCCTGCATCAAGGCTGGGGAAGGCAACCCAGCATAGGGAATAGATTCCCAAAAACCAGCTCAAGTGCCAGGGACAGGTCCTGATCCCACTTCTAGGAGCCCCACAAATAGACCAAGCTACACAACTGTCACGCACATGCAGAGGGCTTAGGTCGGTCCCATGCAGGCTCCCTAACTGTTGGTTTAGAGTCCATGAGCTCCCATTAGGAGCTCAGGTCAGGTGTCTCTGTAGGTTCTCCTGTCATGATCTTGAGCCCCCCTCCTCATACAATCCCTCCTCCCTCTCTTTAACAGGACTCCTGGAGCTTGGCCCAATGCTTGGCTGTGGATCTCTGCATCTGCTTCCATCAGTTACTGGAGGAATGCTCTCTGATGGCAATTAGGGTAGTCACCAATCTGATTACAATAGATGGCCAGTTCAGGTACCCTCTCCACTATTGCTAGGAGTCTTAGCTGGGGTCATTCTTGTGGATTCCTGGGGGTTTCCCTGGCACAATGTTTTTCCCTAACACTCAAATGCCTCCCACCACCAAGATATCACTTCCATTACGTTCCCCCTCCATCCTGCCCCCAACCTACCTAACCAAATCCCTCCTGTTCCCATCCTCCCATTCACACACACACTGCCCCAGTTTACCCAGGAGATCTCTTCTACTTCCCCTTCCCAGGGAAATACAGGTGTCCCTCTTTGGGCCCTCCTTGTTACCTAGCTTCTCTGGGCCTGTGGATTGTAGCCTGGTTATTTTTTACTTTACAGCTAATATCTACTTATGAGTGAGTACATACCATGTTTGTCTTTCTGGGTCTGGGTTACCTATTAACTCACTCAGGATGATCTTTTCTAGTTCCATCCTATCTATCACCCTGCACAAAACTCAAGTTCAAGTGGATCAAAGACCTCAACATAAATCCAGTTACACTGAACCTGATAGAAGAGAAAGTGGGAAGTAGCCTTGACTGCATTGGCACAGGAGACAGGTTCCTGAATATAACACCAGTAGTACAGACACTAAGCTCGACAATTAATAAATGGGACTTCCTGAAACTAAAAAGCTTCTGTAAAGCAAGGGACATGGTCAATAAGACAAAACAACAGCCTACAGAATGGGAAAAGATCTTCACCAACCCCACGTCTGACAGAGGGCTGATCTCCAAAATATATAAAGAACTCAAGAAACTAGATGTCAAAATACCAAATAATTCAATTAAAAAATGGGGTACAGATATAAACAGAGAATTTTCAACAGAAGAATCCCAAATGGCAGAAAGATATTCAAGGAATTGTTCAACATCCTTAGTCATCAGGGAAATGCAAATCAAAATGACTATGAGATACCATCTTACACCTGTCAGAATGGCTAAGATCAAAAACACTAATGACAGCATATGCTGGAAAGGATGTGGAGTAAGGGGAACACTCCTCCACTGCTGGTGGGAGTGCAAACTTGTACAGCCACTTTGGAAATTGGTATGGTGGTTTCTAAGAAAATTGTGAATCAATCTACCACAAGACCCAGTATACCAAAGGATGTTCCATCTACCCCAAAGACACTTGCTCAACCATGTTCATAGCAACATTTTGAGAGTCACTTGGATGACGCTGATCAACCATTTGAAAAGAGATGTCTTGTGTCTGGTACTGGGGTTTTGTTAGTCTCTGTAGGGAGCACTGTCAGCCCAACTGGCATTATTTCCTTTAAGGTGTGTGTGTGTGTGTGTGTGTGTGTGTGTGTGTGTGTATGTGTATGTGTGTGTGTATGTGTATGTGTGTGTGTGTGTAAGTGTGATTATTTTAGGTAAATTTTTGTTTTATTTAATGATTTTTTTTGTGCACAGTGTGAATTTTGTCCCTGAGAAATCCAGATCATGATAGTTGTCTTTTGTAGACGACTTTATTTTTCTCCTTTATTACAGATGCACAGATGATGAAATGGTTCACCTTGGCCATTTGAACTACCTGAACTGAATTGAATTTAATCAATGCTAATTCAATCCATTGATTTAATGGCTCTGTAGAAGCACTGTGGTTTTTTTTTTTTATTATGGAACTAAAGAATATTAAACATCTTCTAAATCTTGAACTTGAAAGACACACAAGATGAAACTCAATGGACTGCATTTAGACTATTTTGACAATGCTCTCCAAGTATCAAAGCCTAATAATTAATAAACTGACCACTGCACAAGAAATATGAATGTTGAGCATCTCAGGATATATTCTTCTTCCTTTTTCCTATGCAAAAGGTATTTAGCAGGAAGCATATTTAAAAACACTACAAACAACAAGGCCTCTCTTGAACAAGACTCTAATCAGACTTAGGCTTCCATGTGCTGAAAGAAAAATTACACCTTTCTTCCTTGAAAGTCTATCTTCTAGTGTGTTTTTCTCATGCAACATATTTTAAATCTGTAATACATCTTATATTAATCCCCATGTGAATGAACCAGATAATTATATTTAAAATGTACTGTAATTGAGAAAAATGAGACAGTGGAGTAATAGAGGGATGTATAGGAGGGGGGTTTTCCAAAACAGTGGCTCATGTTTTAGGGAATACAATCTATTTTAGAAATGACTCTTATGCTCTAGACAGTGTCTAAGTGATTTGGGTGAATCTTCTCACAGATGTGTGCTGCTGTTATTTCCTTGAATCTGGGAACATCTTCTCACAGACCTGTGCTAGAGTTACTTCCTTGCATCTGGGAGCATCTTCTCACAGATGTATGCTGCTGTTATTTCCTTGAATCTGGGAGCATCCTACCACAGATGTGTGCTGCTGTTTTTCCTTGAATTTGGGAGCATCTTCTCACAGATGTGTGCTGCTGTTGTTTCCTTGCATCTGGTGATCTGGACATAAATGACTTTCTGAGAACTGGCTACTTAGACCTCTCACATCAAAGGGGACAAGAAATTATTTGTTCTGCAGCCAGTTATGAGTGAGCATGGCCAGGAACACAGATCATGTAACACCAGATTTCAATTTCCAATTTGTTAACAGTCTATGAAGATTTTAGGGTAACAGAACAAAGAAAGTAATAAATAAAAACATCTTTTTCAAATACAATGGAAAAACATTAAGTAGTTTGGTTTAAAAAAAAAAGTGGGTGTGGGGAACCTCAGCTATACACCTCGAATACTATCTGATGTCATTCTTACTACTTTGGTTGATGGAAACTAAGGGCTTGGGTCTTTTGTTTTTAAGTTAATAGAATCCAAAGGATTTTGATCTATTAGTTATGGCATGTTAAATTAAGTCTGACATAGAGGTGGGCAAAGAATGATTATTTGTGGGGCTAAAGATAGCTCAAGGTAAGTTATAACTGTACATGAGACTAGTAACTTTCCAACCTATATAATCATTGACATTTTAATCAGTTAATTAGCTTTGCAGGATAATCTGATGGAAGCAATTCTTCAATTAAGGGTCCATCTTCCAAAGGTGACATAAAGATGAGTCACCACACCAAATATCACATTTAATAAGGTAGTGCTTGATGTCACAAACTCATCAGAGTTCTTGTTTCTGCAATTCCAGGGTCTCTGTTCTAAAATATTCCTTGGATAAGATTCAGATTCCAGAATGAGTACACAATTCTCTTCAGTCTATCTTTTCTTTAGATCTATGTATAGAACTCTCCAGTGTCCACTCTGACTGTCTTAGTGACTTTTCTGCTTCTGTTATAAGATACCGTGATGACTAGAGCACTTTAGGAAGGATGGCTTTATTTTTGTTTCACAGTCTGAAGTTAGAGTCTATCACTGCAGGAAGTTTTAGCGGGAGGAACTTGGGGTAGCTTGTCACAGTGCATGCACAGTCAAGAAGCTGGTAGTGATCAATGCTTGTGCTCACTCAGCTCGCTTTCTCCTTTTTATACAGTCTAGGATCCCAACCCAGGGAATGATGCCACCAACAGGGGCAGGTCTATCCACCCTAACTAATCAAATCAAGATAATCTGCCACAGGTATGGACAGAGACCCATCTCCCAAGTGATTCTTGATCTTACCAAGTTGACAATTGAGATTAACCATCACATTACCCTTCCCAAACTTTTTTGATGAAAAAAAGCATTCATTAATCTTTTAGAATAGTTCTACCAACTTACAGAAATAAAAAAAATACAAAAGTTACAGCAAGAAAACTGCAAGCGCAGTTGTAAATACAAAAAGTAGGCCAACTGCAAAATTTGAGTTAGAACATATGACTCCTACTTAATTATATATTTATTGATCCTTCTAAACAGCACCCTACATCTAAGGGCAACTTGTTTTGCCCTTCTAGATTATAGATTTCTTATCTGAAAAGATGTAGTCACATTAGCTACTTCACAGGAACATTGTGAGTGAACACTTACTGCACTTTAAAGACCTGTGCACATCCCACAGCATTTTTCTCCTTTTCATTCTCTCCCATAGTATTTATAATATTTTGTGAATATTATTTATTTATGTTTTTCTTCACTTCATTGCAATTTCTTTTATAGAGATAATCGCTGTTTATTTGATGCTCTTCTATTACCTCACACCCAGCTGTTATGTGACTTTTCCTGGGGACATGCAAACAAATGTCACCCTAGAAAGTACACCAATGTGGTGATACTTTATTTGTGCTGAAATGTGATATTTTATTTGTATGTTAATAAATAAAGTTTGCTTGGAGATCAGAAGTCAGCGAGTCATAAACAGAAGTCAGGCAGTGGTAGCCCACGCCCTTAATCTGATCACATAGCAGGCAGAGTCTCTGTGTGGTCAAGGACACAGTCAAGCGTGGTGACATGAGCCTTTAATCCTAGTACCAACCATAGAGACCTGGAGGTCTGTATAGACCAGCAGTGACGAGGAAGTCATGTGGCTGGGCTTAGAGCCAATGAAAAGGCAGAACAGGAAGGCAATAAAAACACAAGTTAGAGAGGGAAAAAATTCTCTCTGTGGAAGCTACTGCTGGTGGTAAGCTGAGGCTAGTCATGGCCATTTGCTCTGATCCCCTGTATTTGGCTCTTACTTAATCAGACTGTTTAGAAATTCGTCTACACACCAACTTATATAAAAGAAATGATTGCACCCAAGTCTAGTGAACCAGTGAGCTTACTGGAGAGATGCACAGGATGATGGGTTACCTGTAGGCAAATGGAAGACTCAAGGGTAAATGCATCACTGAAAACCCCCTTAGCATGGATGACAGCTCAGGAAAGCAGTTCCCTGGAGCTCTATGCACAACTTGCAATATTCAGCTCATTTGAGAGACTTCTCTCTGAGGCAATTGTTACTGCTTTCATAACTTTGGGGTTTTATGGATCTCATTCTCCTCAATAACTTCCTAGGACTTTTGAGACTGTGTTTATTTCTTTAGTCTTAAAGAACCACCCTCGGGGGCGGGGGGGGGGGGATATTTTAATTTGGAGGTTAGTTGCCACGGAACACCAGTAGAGTTGCTCAGTAAATATTTTTTAAACAAATGAAATGTTAAAATGTTTTAACAAAGGGGTAAACATGATCACACGTTTTTAGGTCACAGAAACTGAACTGTTGTAAAGCAACTCTCCTCTAGGGAAAGAATCATGGGGAATGACTTTTATGGTCATGGAAAGGTTTCGTTCGGGATGATGAAAAAGTTCTGGAAAAGGATAGATTTACTTTTTCACACCTTTGTGAATGCACTTAGTGCTACAGAATTTTACACTTGCAATGTTTAAATAGTCCCAAAAGTTTAGCTCTTTGGTAGACTATTTCTCTAGCATGTACAAAGATTGGAGTTTGATTCCAAGTGTGGCAATGAAAGGTTAAAATGGCAAGCTTTATGATTCATAAAATTTACTAAATTTAAAAAGCAATCCTCCTGACCAGCTGCATCCACAGAAAGAATATTTTTACCATTATAGGAAAAAGAATGAAGTCTATGTTTAAAACTAGCTAGAGATTTGATTTCAACCTTAAAGGCACTCTCCTCCTTCCCCACTGCTGAGTGGGGGTGTGTGTAGAACGTGAGTCTCTCCCCAGCTCCAAATCCAATCATAAGAAGTTCTAAGCTTCTTCTGTTAAAAAAAAAAACCACTCCCTTTCTCTGTGTGCATGTGAATACTCATTCTTTTGAGAAAATATTCAATTAAAAAAATCCAGAAGAATCTTTACAAATGGATGTAGGTTCAGTTTTTCTCTTAAAACATTATAAACTTTTGTACATCATGCATTTTGTAGCGAGTTTAAAGGCTGTGTCATATATAAAACTACTTATTCAATTAATTTCATGGTTTCAAGTTGATTTTTCACTTAAAAAAAGAGTTATATATTTAGGGTCTGTTGTTGTTGTTGTTGTTGTTGACTGCTCCTTTCTAGGCAGAGGCATCAGCAAGGACCATGGAGACAAAATTCCTTTTTTGTGCAAATTGAATCTATTTCTGGGAGAAAAAAAAGACTTGCACTAGGCAACTCAGTGAGAGAACATTAATTACAGTGAGCCTGAATAACAAATCCAAATGCTTTGGAGCTACAGATACAAAGAATATGCTATATTTGCAAATTATAGTGCTGAATCTCATGGCAGTTGGATTATCCCTAAAATGTATACAGGCTACTTTAGTTACTGAAAACCTACCCCTCTGAATCCAACCTCTCTCTTTTGGCTGCTTCTTGCTCCCGTAAAGTCAGTTGACAGCATTGCCCATCAGTCCCAGATAGCCAGAGGATGTATTAAAAAAGCCTTCCTCTATTGTAAGGTAGCAATGAGGTGGAGAGATTAGGTCACTCACATTTAGAATGTATGAATTGGTCAGGCAGGCTTCTTGAAGGGCACGACCTTAGCCAGGCTTCTTGCTTGGGTGAGCAGTCAGGCTCTGGAGGCCCCCATGTCCTCTGGTGAGCTCATTTTCCCCTGCTTCCCTATTTGATGAAGGGAAGAATAGAAATCATGAAATAAAGATGCAATATTGAATGTTTAATTAATCAAAGTTTCTTGTAGGAGATTTTTAAAAAACCATAGGCAGTGTTTTATTCCCATCTAGTGGTCAAAATTGGACTTTGCGATTGAAATTTTAATTTTTTTCTCAAATGTTAAATTATTTGCGGCCTGGATAATGAAAAATCCAGATTAACTAAAGAGAGTAACTATGAGGAAGCTAAATTTAGGGATCATTTTAGAATGCTTCCTGATGATCCATTAAACTGAGTTTTCCAAATAGAGACATAAGACTGGAACATGGTTTTGAGCATAGGAGGGCAATCATTATAATAGCTAACATTGGTTATGTACTTGATATCAGACCATATTCTGAATGCTTTTATTACTTACATTTAATCTCCATAAAAAACTCATTGAGGCAGGTTCTCTCATGCTTGATTTTTGGAGATAACAGATAACAATTTGCTCCATGGTCAGTGAACTATAAACCGGCAAACTCCTCAGTGTAGTTTCAGAACAGAGCCTCCATCCAGTCTGTTCTACACAGGGCAAACATGTACATCATGTACACTCCTGAGTCTGAAATCTAAAAGGCTCTGCACTGATCCAAAGGTCACTAGTTGAGCTTCAAACGTGGAAAAGACAGACTTCAGGAATAATTGATAAAGAAGTTTCATAGAGAGATTTCAGAGCCAGCAGGAACGTAATTCAAAAGTCACTGAGACGTGGACAAGCCTGGGGAGAATCATAGCCCCCAGATGAAGGGTCACCATGATCAAGTGGAGGCAGTCAGTCAGTTGGAATGAAGACCAGAGAGTGTGGGTGGGGGTGGAACCTGAGAATGAAGTGAAAAGGAGAGGGCATGGGTGGGATGGGAGGAAAGTTAGAAAGCATTGTTCCTGAGCATCCTGACACTGCATTAGAGAGCTAGAACTTTAGCCAAGCAGTTATGGAGAACTCCTGATGAAATTTATCATCTCTTGCTTTCATAATTTATCAAAAGCAAGACGTGTCCAATGTGGAAAAATCTGAAACCAAGAAAAGCATGAAGCTAAAAGGCTATCTGAAACCATGTTCTTTGTTGCTATGTAGAATATAGCTTCCCATCTTTGTACTACACACAAACAATTCCACATCAAATAAGCATAAACTTTATAAAATAATTGTTATAATGTCTTGTTGACATCTTTTATTATAGTACATGTATATTGTAAATAAAGCATAAACACCAAAACAAAACTGAAATTATAAGCAGCTATAAGCTCCTATTAGTAAGAACCATTTATTCTTTGTATGTATACATATATATTTATCTATACATATATATATACATACACATACATGCACAGCCTTTTGAAACTTATAGCAATTCCATTAAAAAAATCTCTGTAGAAGTAATTTATAAACTCTTTTAGATGTTGCAATCTTCTTTTAAATATACTATGAACAAATACATTTTATTCAAAAGTTTAATGGCTGCATAATATATAAAATCATTATTCAATTAATTTCATATTTTTAAAATGTCTTTTTACTTCTACTGAATTAGCCATTTATGTAGGGGTCTTTGGTTGAATGTTCCATTTTTTTCTTGACTTATTTTCCTATGTTAATTACAATATAGCAATTTTGAGCAAAATATTATCTCTGGACAGATAATAGTCAAATTAGAGTAAATAGTCAAATAGTAAAAATATAGAACTGTTCTTTTACAGAAATACCGTGGCTATCACATCCTTTGAATCACCATAGAATATCTGTCAGTATCTAAATATCAACTGATTGCTTTCTATCTATGGCTAAAATTGGGGAAGAATCAATATCTTATGTGCTGTTATCTCTGTTTAGGATTTTTTTTCTTTCCCCATATTTTACAGTTTATAATTTGTACATTTTCTCATATTTATCCTAAAGCAGCTCATATTTTATTCTATCATAACTGAGATTGTTGTGCTAATTGAAATTCCAATGGTATGCTACTAGCATATACACTACAGTTGCATTTTAATTAAATTCTTATCACTTTCTAGACCTAACAGATACTTGTAGATACCACAGATTTTTTTGTCTTTTTTAACAAAGACAATGATTTCATCTGTAAAGACAGTTTCACTTCTTTGTCCCCATTTTGGATGCCTTTTCTTTCTTGACTGATTGCATTGGCTAATGCCCATCACACTGTTGAGCAGAGCTTGCTGCCTGATCTCCCTGCTATGTGGCCTCTCTTGGGAATTGTTAGTCACAATAATCTCTGTCTTCTATGATGTGGCAGGGTCCTGTGCTGTTGTTCCCTTTTGGGGAGGGGGCCAGGCTCAGAGTCAATGACACAGACCCTGGGAAAAAGTTGAAACAACAGGCTCTGTTTATTCAGGAAGAGGCAAGCCTTATATACCCTCCACCCCACCCTGGGGGAAGGTCTGATGAATATGCATCTGCTGGTATGACATAGCTGCCTCTCATTGGTCTACGTCATCTCCAGATCATGTCTCAGCTGCTGTTGCTAAGGCCCTTAGGCAGACCAAGTTGGCTGACAGAAGTATCTTTTTTTACTGGTTTGGGCCAGCTGGCCCTCAAGCCTGTTAAGGATGAGTCATTCCACACTATAACTTGCCCTGGCTGTGGTATTTTATCTATGTAACAGAAAAGTCACTAATAAAGAAGTTAAAATGGTAACTAAAGAATGATTTTTTTCTATTTTGCTAAAAATACCCTCATTTAACAACAACAACAAAGATATTCAGTCAGTTACATTGTTTCACCCAAAGAAACAAGAAAAAAAGTCAAATTATGTAGAAGATATAAAGTACTGTGGTGGTGCATCTCTTTAATCTGAGCACTAGGGAGGCAGAGGCAGGCAGATCTCTGTGAGTTCAAGGCCAGCCTGGTCTACAGAGGGAGTTCCAGGACAGCCTGGGGTGTTAAACAGAGAAACCCTGTCTTGAAACAAACCAAGACAAACAAAATGAAAAAGTACAAAACTTATTTAAAAAGAAATAACTTGAGGACTCCTACAGCTGTTTTAAAAGTTGACTTTGGAGTTTGAATCTCCATCATTGCCAATTTAGCTTTTAGATGACTTTGCTAGTGAATTCTGTCAAGCATGTAAAAGAGAAATAATGAGTCAAACTCTTCCAGGAAAATGAACACATTTCAACTTATTTTAGAGGCTAGTAACTAAAACAAGAAAAAAAGACATTAAGAAAATTCCTAACAAATACTGCTCAAGAGCATGGACATAAATCTTATCCAATCAAATATTACAATATGTCCAAAGGATAGTAAAGTAGGACCAAGTGGGTTTTGTTGCAGAAATTCAAGGCAATTTTAATGTCTAGAAGGCAACCAATATCATCACTGTGCCAACAGAACAAAAAATGAAAATCAATATGATCATCTCAATAGATAAGAATAAGAATTAAGAAATATCCAACATCTGTAGCTAGAGTTTTCCTGCCTGGTCCACAGTCAGGACAAATCTCTCTAACCCACCAGTCCTGCAGCAGCTCAGACCCAACCAAGTAAACACACAGACTTATATTGCTTACAAACTGTATGGCCATGGCAGGCTTCTTGCTAACTGTTCTTATATCTTATATTAATCCATTTCTATAAATCTATACCTTGCCACGTGGCTTGTGGCTTACTGGCGTCTTCACATGCTGCTTGTCAAGGCAGCGGCTGGCAGTGTCTCCCTCACTCAGGTTCCTGTTCTCTCAATTCTCCTCTCTGTTAGTCCCGCCTATACTTCCTACCTGGCCACTGGCCAATCAGTGTTTTATTTATTGACCAATCAGAGCATTTGACATACAGACCATCCCACAACAAACATCCCATATCAGTAGACACATGCAGCAAAGGAAGGACAGGGTGTGTCTGTCAATCTGATAATGGGCACCTATGAAGACTGTAACACTATACCATGCTTAATGAAGAAACATCAGGGAGATGAAGAAGCATGCAAAGACAGTGTGCTTGCATACACACAAATGAGCAAACAAATATTTAATATGCCTAGTTTCCTTTGTGGTTTCATTTTTGTGATTACACTCAGACATGTTTATTTGCTAAATGTTCAGAGGTTTGGGGATTTCTAGATAATTTTTATCTTAACTAATTTCTAATGTAAATCCACTGTCAGGGATTTTGTGTGTCTTTATATTGATTGCAAACATAAATTTAATCTCCTATTTCTTACTAAGTTGCATCTAAATTTTGTGCTACTACAAGCAGTTCTTGCATGGAGATACCATACATTTGGAGTCTCTGCTCTATCTTTTTGCTATTTTCCTAAAATCTCTGAAACAGAAGTTTTGAGTGAAAGAGCATTTACTTGTAATTTGTACAAAATTACCTGGTTTGCTTTTTGTTTATGTTCAATTATGTACAAATCCTTTTGAAGGATACACAGTTGTCTTAGTAGCACGTTCTACAAATTTCTATTCTACTGAGATACAAGGTTATTTATAGCAATCTTATACCTTTAGACATCTCAGCTTTCTCTAATTTGGAGCACATTTCCATAATGCTTGAATGCATCCCATGTGGATATTTAGTTTATGCAACAGGATTGACTTCATGAACACAGTGAATTAGGAAAATTAGTCAGGGATCAGGATATAGAGTTGGCTGAGAAGTACTGGGTAGCAGTGGGGAAAATCCACTAGAGACTAGTATGGTTATAATATAATAATAATGATGCTTCCATTCTGAGGTTGCAGCATGTCAGACAAAGAGAGGTGTCAGAGTGGATGTGAGAAACATCAAAACAAAAGACTCGCACTCACCTACTAATTTAGTTGGAATTTAAAATCAATAGTTTTAACTCAGCAGCTTTTTGGATAAAATTGTGTCTTCATTTTTATCTTTAAAATATCCTTTCCCAATATTTGTACTTATTTATCAAGCAAGTTACTCAGGAAGAGAAATTTTAATAGATTGTAGAAAGAAATTGGAGGGGATGTTTCCAAGTTAATGATACCTAAAGAAGAACACGATTTATAAGACTCATTACTTATTAAGGAATTCTTTTAATTCAAAATGTTTTGTCCTTTCAAATTACATACCTATGTATATATTTCCATATGAAGACATGGAAAATTTGAGAGCTATCTCCAATCATTTTACGCTCTTCTCCATTGTTCTCTACAATGTGTTCTTATTGAAGTATTTAAGAGTATAACTCTTTTATTGGCTTAATGCAGTCATAGTCAAAGAGAACTCACTGAGCCTTCCCATCAGCACCTCATCTCTGTGGCATCTTGCCAGTGCCTGGTAGAAGCTTGCTGTTGCGGTCAGGGAACAGCTAAGCCCTCTAGTCACAACTTTCTTTACCCATCTCCTCTTTGTACTTCTCTTTCATACATTCCCACCTGATATTTTTTTCAGTGCTAAGAAGCATGAGCCTGGTGTTTTGACTTAAACCTGTAACCACAATGTTTACATGTCTGAGGCAGGAGTAGAAAGACTGCTCTGAGTTTGAGGTCAGTCTGGGCTACACCAAGAACTTGCAAACAGCAACAAAATAAACCTATATGATATGCTCATTATTATATACATTTTTATCATTTACCTCCTGTTTTAGCAGCTTACTTTGCTTTTTTCAAAATTCTAAAAGCAAACTGTATCCTCTTATTAAATTCTCTGCCAAGCATTTATATAAAAGCCTTCATTCTATCAGTGAGGTAGGTAATAGAGGTCATTGAAACAACCAATTCCAACTTTTTATAGCAAGCACAAAATTTCCATATAACACCCAAGAAAATATGAAATGCATTCTATGTCTTCTTACAGACTTCAAGAACTTTCTAGTAGGTCAGCTATAAAACTGCCTCAACTATAAAATCAGCTCCACAGAAGTATCTTAATCCATTATCAGTGTTGCTATAGCAGAATACTCGAGACTGGATAAGTTATAAACAATTGAAAACTATTTGGAAATTGGTAAGCCCAAGATCAATGCTCAGGTAGGTTTAACTCCCTAAAGGTTCTTTGTTGTCATCTTTTTCTGTATAAACACTGTATCTTCACACAACAGAACGGATAGAAAGTGAAAGAAGATCAATTCCCTCTATTGAGCCACTCCTCCTTCCGTATGTGAAAGGAGGAGCCTTAATGACCTACTTTCCTCTTACAGGCCACACCTCCAGTGTCGTCACATTGGTAAAACCTGTATTTTGAAGCGAACACATCCAAACCAGGCCAGGAGTGATGAATCAGTGATTTTAAATGTATTTGCTTACAGATTGCCTTACTGATTAACTGCCACCCCAATCTTTACGATCTACAGCTGTTTAAATCCCTCTTAGGTAACACACGTGTAATACTGGCAATACTCTAAATCCTACCTGGAGCTGTCAAGGGTTCCTTCCTCTGCTTCAGTGTTCACAAGTCAACTATTGTCAGTGAAGACATTTGTATCGTGTCTTCTAAATTTCTACTTAGTGTGCTGGCAGCCCCGAGCTCTCTTGGTAAAGTACAATGCTTCTTCAGGCAAAATAAATATCCTAGTTTCAATCTTCTTACTAAATACTGGCTTGGTGACCCCAGGAAACCTACTTACACTCTGTGTAGTGGTGTGCTGCATCCTGCCTACAGGTTCTTGAAAATTTCAAAGCTTGAAGTCATGATGGTGGGAGTATTTGACACAGAATAGGGCAAGCATTACTAATGAGTTCTGTAAGACGATCTTAAAAGGTCTTATTAATAAAAAAAAAAAAACCCAGAGCCAGATATTGGGGTGAAAACTGAGAGATCAGAGGGATAGAGCAATCCAAGCCACAAGTTCTTACCACTAGGAAATTCTCAGCCAAAGAAACAGGTACTTCCTGTATACTCATACCTATATCCTTTCTGTGCCCTGCCTTCTTACTTCCTCTCTCTGCCCAGCTACATCACTTTCCTCTTTCCACCCAGCTCTATCACTTCCTGTCTGTCTGTACAGACCTCCAGATCTCTGTGGTTAACTAGTGCTGAAAATTAAAAGCATGTGCTACCACACCTGTTCCCAGTGTGGCCTTGAACTCACAGAGATCTGGATGAAATGAATCTCTGCCTCCTGAATGCTAGCATTAAAGGCATGTGCTACCATTGCCTGACTTCTATGTTTAATATAGTGGCTGGCTTTTTCCTCTGGTCTCCAGATAAGTTTTATTAGGGTACACAAATAAAATACCACCATATTTCCCCTTTTTTGTCTAAAATAAAAAAGTTATAACTAATATAATAAAAACTATATACAATAAGTACAATAACTATATACAATATATACAGACATCATCAATGTCTAGTCCATTTGCATTTTACAAATTCAGCGAAAATATTTCATTATCTATCCTATTTTGGTGAGTCCAAAATATACCTAATTCACTTTCTATCCTAACTTGTATTACCAACCACAAACTATCTTTTGATATCTTTCAAACTTATACACTTTACACCTCTGTAGTGAGTTTCTTTTCTGAATTTATTAACAAGTAAAACTATAACTATAACTATCTAATCTTCAACTCCCTCAGAGTCCCAAGAAGGAAATATTACCTAGTAAAACAGGGAATGCAAACAAGTGACTTCCAAAAAATGTGAGTTTATGGCTGTCTGGACAGTCACCTGAGGTTTCTCTGCAACATTGGGGCATCATCTTCGGCCTACAGGCCTAGCATGTCTGACAGACTCATCTGTGAAGCAGGATTTTCTAAAGAGCCTTCCTACCTCGTCTTGGCAAGAATCAGCAGGCTTTTCTTTTGTGTCCTACTTGTCCATTTTGGACAACATACTGTCAGCAGTTGATGCAAGGGCACTTTCTTGCCCAGTGGCTAACTTTTGACACAATGAAAGTGTCAAAACTCCAAATGGAGTTTCTTCAATGCCTATCATCTTCTCTGAAGTAGATTAGTGATGCCAGGAGCAGACATGTCTCATAGTCATAAAAAAAGAAAAAAATCTATGTTATTAAAACAACTTAAATGTTATATTCTGCAGATCTCTGAAGTGTTTGAAGATGACCTGTCTATCTAAAATATATCTCTGCTTGACCTTGAAAACATACCTAATATTACTACAAGTTTGATTGTAATGACTAACTACTAGCTTTCATTTCTTTATATCCTAATTAATTGGTAATAATAACTTTCAAGGATTAGCAATTTTCATTACATTGTTAAATGAACTGTATATGTACAATACCGTGAACAAGATTAGAAGTATATGGACAGTGTTTTCTAACAGGATCAATCTCAAATTTGTATCAATATACAAAATTTGTATACAATATTCAAAAATCCAATCCAATGTAAAATATTTAAAACTAGTAGTTGCCTTTTAAAAATGGATCCAATAATCTACCCTTTTATCTTATCATATCTGAGTTCCCTTCCCCAGGAGTTGGAATTTCAGCTCACTATTGTCTCAGATCCTCATCCATAAAAGAAGCATCAGGAACTGGAGAGATGGCAGACTTCTATAAGTGACCAAAGACCAAAGCTAAGGGTATAAATAAATAATATTATAATTGAAGGCTTGTTGGACATAGAAGCAGATGTGAAGATAATTATACCAGAATCATGGCATCCAAATTGCATTCTTTAGGAGGTAGATGTTCAGTTCCTAGGGATTGGAACCCTATCTCAAGTAAAACAAAGCACGAGATGGGTTGATTACATAGGGCCAGAAGGACAGAGAGGAAGGTTGAGGCCATATGTGGCCAATGTAGCAGTGAATCTATGGGATCATGATCTGTTACAGCAATGGAATACCCAGATTAATATTCTTCCAATCTCAGAAGTGGACCATAAACCAGTTCATGTTTCTGGGAATAATATTATAAGAAACTATAAAAACTAGTCAGTGACCATTCAGTCTGTACAAAAAGAGGGCACAACCTCTTAGAGGTACCAATGGCCCTACCCTCCAAATGGTTAACTGACAAACCTGTCTGGGTTGGGCAATAGCCTATGACATCAGAGAAACTATCCAGAAAGAATTACCAAGCAAAGAAAAATCTGACCTAATGGTACCAACATTCTCTACAGGGTAAAATCTCACTGCCTAAATGTCTATACCTCTTTACTTCTCAGAAAAGTTTGTAGTCCCAACTCAGTTGTAAATCAAAGCTGGCTTTGGAGTTGGAACATGGCTCTTTCCTTGTCCAAATTTAAGCATGTAAAAAAAATAAGAGTTTCTGTCTCATATCACAAGAGCTACCTGGTGTGGGACAGAAGAAAACCAAAACTCTAGGGATTATTGTTGTCAAAATTATATTCCCCTCATACTTATTCTTGATTCTTTTGAACCTTTTTTTTTAGATATAGTGCTATCCTAAAATTTAAACTTTCTGTTTTGGTATTAGTAATGCTTGAATTTTACACAGTGAACAACGACATTTCCTAACAGTGATCTCTGAAGTCTCCAGAAGGAAGATGGGGCCCCACAACAATGATTCTACCTGGCTCATAATGATGCCATTGAGCCTATAAACACCACTCAAAGACCAACTTTGGACAACAAACTGCTCCAGATTATTACAAGGTGGCTAGTTGAGGTGGTCCACCATCTTACCTATAGTCATAACTTCAGGTAAGCTTTGCCCATTTCTCTGAGACTGGCCACAAACACTATAGATAGTCATAATGAGACTTAACCATTGTTTTAGGTTTTTTGTTTTTGTTTTTGTTTTACAGGATCCTACAGAGATAGCGTCACCCCCTAGCCAGCAGGAAACAATTTCAAGAAAAATGATGCTCTCTCTCCCAACAGGTCTTGTTTTGTCAGGATTATGGATGGTTGTCACAGGATAGGGTTTGGTTATGAGTTTTAATTGGGTTGGGGGTGAATCAATAAAGTTTAGACTCAGGAAATCTCTTTTGGAAAAGAAAAAAGGAGGATATATAGGATAAGATAATAAGGTTGAATTATTACATCTACTTACAAACTAATTTAGTACCTATCAGCTTTAGATAATTTGCATAAGTAGGGATGCTTGTATGTTGATACAAATGTAAAATTCTATTTCTATTCCTGTTTAATTTGTATATTGATATAAATTCAAAACTCTATTTGCCATACTGTACTTATGTTCCTACTCCTGTTTAAAATATCTTTGCATATTGATATAAATGTAAAATTATATTTGTCATGTTGTATGTTTGTTCTACCTATGTTTAGGACGTTTTGTATATTGATACATATTAAGGATATTGTTGTCATATTGCACCTTACATTTCTACCTCTGATTAAGATGTTTTTGCATATTGTCACAAATTTGAGGTCATTGTCCTTATATTGTACATATGTTTATAGATCATTTATTTTACAATGTGAAGCCTTAGTCTTTAAGCTGTTTAGGTTGATAAGAATTATAGGTTAATAGTCATTCATGCTTGTCATATTTATGGTCATATTAGTTAAGTTTTCTAGATATACAGAAATATATGTTGGATGGATAGGTAATCTTCAACATTTCATAGACCTAGAGAATATGGCATTTAAATGTTTTAATAATTTAGAATTCTGTTGATGTAAGACATAATTGCTCCTGGCAGCACCAATCTACTCCTGAGAGGAAGTTGGACATTGAAGACACTCCACATGGAATTTGTCTTCTTTTTGGCAAATCACAGCCTGTTGGGCAAAGAACTACCTTTGCTTCAACTGCTGACAGTAAGCACGTTGTCCAATCCAGACAAGCAGGACACAAGAAAAAGTGACTGCTAAACTTGTCAAGACAGGATAGGACAGTCTTTCAAATTTTCCTGCTTCTGAAAAATGGTCTGTCAGATGTTCTAGGCCGGTAGCCAAAAGTAGATGCCCCAACACTGCAGAGGAACTTTGGGTGACTGTCCAGGCAGCCAGCTGTCTCTGTCATTTCTTGCATATTTTCATAAGTTGCTTGTTTGCACTTCCTGCTGACTCAGGCAATATTATTTTCCTACTCAGGTCTTTGATAGGGTTAAAGACTAGATAGTTACAGTTACAATCCTCTCATATCTTAGATAAGAACATATCAGGTACTAGGGTTAGAGTCTTCAGGATGGGACAGCTATTGGAGTAATCTCTGTATTTTGCCATTTACCTATATTCTGGACATCTAGTATATGTTCTTGCTTAATGTTGTTCTTGTTGGTTGTCGTTCCATTTTTGTTTATGTTATTACCCTTTCTTTTTCCTAGACAATACTTGATAATTGTCCTTATTGTGTATAGTTTTGTGTTAGGTTTAGAACCTTCTTATTGAGACAAAAAGGGGGAGTGTAGTGGGTATTCATTCCACCAATAGCTCTGAAGTACCAGCCTTTTGGATGTGGCCTCTTGGCTGTTTATATGACTGTTTAAGTCTAAGGAGGAGTGAGTGGTCAGTCCCCAGCTTCCCAAGGATGCTGCAACTGGATTTACCTTTTCCTGTATCAGTGAGTCTGTTTTCCCCATAGAACCCCTTAATAAATTGATGTATATAAACTATTGAGGCTCATATTACAAGTTAAGAACACTTGTTGCTCTTGCAAATAAATGGAAAGTTTGAAAACGGTCTTGATTTGAAGGGTTCTGTGTCCAGATACAAACCATACATTTTACTGGTATAGATGAGAAGAACTGGGAAGGACAGATATTAGAAAAACTGTCGTAAACTTTCCATATCGCAACTGTGCTGGGCAGGAATAGTGAACACTGCTGTCTGCACATTGGAGTACTGTAGTTTTCTGTGTTGCCTCATTCCAAATCCCTTTTCATCCCTGCTATCACTGGATTTCCTGTCCTGGAAGTCACAGCTCTGTAAGACAACTTAAATGTAGGCTGGTGATACCGCCAACAGTTCTTTTATTACTCAAAGTTGTTTTAGCTACTGCGAGTGCACGCGTGCGCGCGCGCGCGTGTGTGTGTGTGTGTGTGGGTGTGTGTGTTGTGTGTGTGTGTGTGTGTGTGTGTGTGTTTGTGTATAGGCACTTAGTGCTACAGACTTGCCTCTCAGAACACTTTTCATTATGTCCCATGGGTTTAAATAGTAATATATTTGCCACTGAGTAAAAAGGGATTTCTATTTTTCCAGACTGTTCTATCTGTCCTAGCCGCCTGCTGCCTAGCCCACTCGAGCTGATGATGTATGCAGTAATATCTTTTAGGAACTATCCCCCCTCTATGTTTCAAATTTTGAATTTTCTAGAAACTTCAGTTTCAGAGGACAGAAGCTACTTCAGCTAGTTCAAGCAGAAAGGAATTCAGTTACACTTCTGGCGAGGCTTAGAGGACCAGCTGGGGGACTGAAAAACACCCAGTGAGGGTTCTGAGAGTGACGCAACAGAGTCTGACCCCTGGTAGGAAGTTTTCCCTTACTATAACAAACACATGAGATAGTCAACTTATATTAAAAAAATATTTGCTTTGGCTTCTGGTTTTGGAAGTTTCAATCCATGATCAGTTGGCCACATCCATGGCTGTGGGCCTCTGTTGGCACATCATGGTGGAATTGTGTGGTGGAATAAAACTGCTCACATTATGACTGAAATACAAAAGATAGAAGAGGAGAAGTGGCCAGGATCCCACTATCCCCTTCAAGGGGAGACCTCCAATGACCTAAAGACTATCCACTAGGCACTTCCTATTGAAGATTCTACCATCCCCGAGTAGTGCCTCACTGGGGTCCCAGTTTGTAACACATGAGCCATTGAGTCATGAACCAGAGAAGCAGTTGGGGATCTGAAACCTATAGCATATTTGTAGGATGAATAAAAGCATGAATTCTAACTTGTAACTCTCTTAAAAGTACATCTGGTCAGGAGAGCCTAATCCTGAGTGTGTCTGAAAGGCTGGCAGATGTTTCTTATTCTAGTCTATGACATGTTCAGCTAAGAGTCAAGGTTTCTTTTTCTATGAAAAATACGTAGGGGAAAGATTATCAAGAGAAAGTAATCATTGCGGCTGTAAAAAGGATTATTTCTAGCATAGAGGTCCTCACCAACTCACAGATCTGTGGAATCATAATACAAATACTCTTTGAAAGGAGAAACGTGTGAAATTAGAAATGCAAGATCAAACACTTGCAAGAAGAACACCATTTCAATCACTGTGAACTTTGTTATACTCTTGTGCAACAGTGTTTTCTAAATTGGAATCTTTACAAGTGCAATTTCTGGTTATCAAAGTCCATGCTGTGAAGTAATCATCCCTGTAAGATTAAGATCATGGACAGTTGAATTTATTCATTCGCTGCTTTGTTCTCATGTGTTCTCATCCCTTATGTTCCTTGAGTCCCACAATCTAAGGATATATTAAGGCTCTCAGATGTGCATCAAATATGGTTTTATCATCTTAATCCAGACTAAGAAGTACATTTTAAAGTAGAGGTGAGGAAAATATTTTATGTACAGGGTCAGATAGCAATATTTTCTTTGAGTCTTACAAGCTATAGAGTGTCTACCGATGTTTCTCAACCAAAACATTGTAGCAAGGAACTGTTGGAGACAGCAGAGGTGAAGGAGTGCACCTATGTTCCAGCAAAATCTTACCTACCACAAAGATTTGGGCCTGATTTGTCTTGTGAGCAGCAGTCCGCTGACCCTGGTTTTAGATAAGTGCATATAGCAAATTAAAAAGCTATCACAGGCACCTTGCTGCTCTTTTAAGATGTGAACTTTCAGTGGGTCCCTTCCCTTCTTTGCTTATACAGTGCCCTCCTTTCCTTACACTCTGGTTTTTGAGTTCACCCTTGATTCTGTGGGGTTCACTTTAATATCAGTCTTATTCGGACCATTCCCAAACAAAACACAGCATGAGATTTCTTTAACTTCAAACCCATCTTCATGATGATGGCAAGTTACTGCCTTCTCCACTCAGTTAGGTAAGAAGCGACCTTTGTGTTTTGATTCCAGCAGCAACTGCTGGCAGCTTTCAGCAACAGGGTTCTATGCAGCGGAGATTCGTTGAGCACCTTTGAGCAGATATGGCCTCCTACACTCAGATGGAAATTTCAGGTGACCTTTGTCTAGGTTTTTCTGTCGCTGACCTGACAGCGCATCAGCTCTTATACTGAGGGAGAGAAAACAGTATAGTCAATAAAGGTATAGACAGAGTACATACAACCTATGCCAACCATCAGCCTGTTATGCTCCAATATCCCACTAGCAATAGAGGGAGAGAATGATACCACCTACTTTGAGCATGTCAAACATTCCTTAGATGCTATCTACACTGGAGATAGTGTACATAATGCGTGATGATTGCAATCTGATTTATATAACTTATAATGGTTATAATGTCATTTATTTGTATCAAAATATTTGAATAGGTAAACAGATATATTTTGAATTTTTCTACTTCTTTCTTTTCTTGTTTTTGCTCTCACTATGGTTTCCTAACATCAATATTTTCTGTACAATATAGGATGCTTTACTGTCTAATAGCTGTAAATTTTCTCAAAGCATATTTACTTTGTACATCAGTTGGATAAACCCAATATGAAACAATAGTTACATACCACAAAATAATAAATAACAAAAATATAATAAGAATAGGCCATAGGCATCTCAGTATTGAGCCATAGATTCTTAGCAGTTGCCTCTTCCTCTGGCCTTCAAACCTTTTTCCTCTTTTTCTGGTGGTTGTCAAACAGAAGTCAGACTCCTCTTTAATTAGTCATGCAGTGTCACCCTGTGGAGTGTGGGGAGTGGCTGACTTCATGAGAGTCACATGTCTGGACTCCCACCCCGCTGACTGACGGGGGTGGGGTGGGAGGGTGGGGGGGTTAGTGAATTTTTAGACCTTCTCCTGCTGAGACACGGGCAACTTAGAGAACCTGCCCTGTGTCCCAGTCATGTTCTTCCCTATGTTTTTCTCCCTTATCCCCCCTTCTCTCCCTCCCTTCCTCCCTCCCCTCTCTCCCCTCACTTCCTAAAGGCAAGATCTCATTATGTAGCCCCAGCTGGCCTGGCCTCAAACTCATAGCAATCCACCTGCCTCTGCCTCCCCAGTACTGGAATTAAAGGTGTGCACCACACCCACCTCTACCATTTTCATTGTGCTTAGACTGTGCCACCAGCTGGGGCAGCTCATCTTCAACCGCTGCCTCCAATACTTACAAACACCTAGCAAAGATGTGTTCTTACTCATGGATTACAGGGTATGGTGATGTCCAATTATGTTAAGCAACTGTCCAAAGTCTCAGCCTGGGAGAATGAATTGAAGTCTGGCACAGTACATATCATGTAGCAAGGACTCAGAATATTTTTGGATATGAAGGTTTTTCAACTGTTTTCTTCAGTGCTAATCTCTGACATTTTTATTTATAAGAGGAAGTAATTAATACTACATGATACTATTTCATTTACTCCACCATAGAAAAGGTTTCTGGGGATGAGTGAAAACTTGCATTTCTATACAAGTCAGGGATTCACCATAAAGAATTCAGATACCAGAAAAAAAGCTTATTAAAAGTATCTAGGAAGGGGCTGGAGAAAAGTGGTTGAGAGCATTTATTGATCTTACAGAAGACCTGGGGTTGGTTCCCAGCACCCACAGAAGGTGGGTCATAACTGCCTGTAACTCCAGTTCTAGTAGATTCAATACCCTCTGACCCCCATGGGCACCTGCACACACACGGTGTGCAAGAACTCAGGCAGCACACACACATAGATCATTTTTGTTTTTTCATTTTCCTTTATTAAGAAATTTTCTACTCACTCCACATAACACCCACAGATCCCCCCTCCTCCCTCCTCTCACCCCCCCCCAGCCCTCTCTCCCAAGCCACACTGCATCCCCACATCCCCCAAATCAAGGTCTCCCATAAGGAGTCAGCAGAGGCCGGCACACTGAGCCTAGGCAGGTCCAAGCCCCTCCCCACTGCACCAAGGCTGTACAAGGCGTCACACCACAGGCACCGGATTCCCAGAAGCCTGCCCATAGACCAGGGACAGATCCCGATCCCCCTGCCTGGGCGCCCCCCAAACAGTTGGAGCCAAACAACCGTCCTCTGTATCCAGAGGGCCTAGTCCAGTCCCATGGGGGCTCCACAGCCACCAGTCCACAGTTCATGGGCTTCCACTAGTGTGGCCAGTCATCTCTGCACGTCCTCCCATCATGCCAGTCAACTCGATGTCCCTCGCCTGCAGTATCTCTCCTCTCTCTCATCAGTTGGATTCCTGGAGCTCAGCCTGGTGCCTGACCGTGGATCTCTGCATCTGCCTCCATCAGTCACTAGACAAAGGCTCTATGATGACAGCTAGGTTATTCACTAGACCGGTCACCAGAGTAGACCAGTCCAGGCACCCTCTGGACCACTGCCAGCAGACCAAGGTGGGATCATCCTTGTGGATTCCTGAGAGTCTCCCCAGAACCCTGCCTCTTCCTATTCCCATGATGTCCTCATCTATCATGGTATCTCCCTCCCTGCCCTCCCACTCTGTCCCTGTTCCAGCTTGACCCTCCCATTTCCCTATGTTCTCGTCCCCCACTCCTCGCCCTCTGACACCCCCACACACCCAGTCCACTCATGTAGATCTCATCCACTTCTCCTTCACAGGGTCATCCATGTGTCCCTCCTAGGGTCTTTCCCTGTTAGCTAGCCTCTCTGGAGCCCTTCCCTCACATCTAGTATCCACTTATGAGTGAATACATACTACACACATAGATCTTAATGAAAAATAAATTGTTGAAAAAGGGGATGTGGGAAGATTTGATGAAAACTGAATGCATAAAAAAGGACAGCTTGTCTTTGTGAAAACTGAACCCAACGTGACCTTGGATATTTGAAGTACTTGTAATATCAAAAGCAATAGGCAGTCTCTTCTATGTTTGACTATACCTAAATAGTTGCTCGAAGCAACTGTGGAAAAATGAGGGAACTATTCTTGTCTTTTCAAACACAGGTGGCACATTTCAGGCCCTCCTCCCAGAATTTGCTGCTGCTAGGATATCCATTCCCAGCTCTTCGACTTCACCTGGTCTCAGACCACTGCTGGGCAACACCAAGGAAAACTGTGTTACAAGAAAGGCGGTCTCTGATCATGGGCAATCTTTTATCCTATGTGAGAGAAAATGAGCTCCAACCATTTTGAAACCATACAGAAATGCACTAAATTCCATACATAAAAGTTCAGGGTGGAATGTGGCTCTGGAATCGGATGACTCTAAAAACTTAAGACAGTGGCATCAGGCCATAGTGTCATTCTGTTGACCAGGCTTTCTTCCGTGTTGAAACTTAGACAAGGGACAATGTCCAGACTTTACACAGTAGATCAGCAACTCTATCACAGCAATCAATTTACTTTTTTAACACTGGCCCAAATCAAATCCTTAGGGAGTGAAACACAGTAAATAGATTTGGGTCATCTGGCCATTGGTACTTTTTCCCCTTTGCCAGAGTAACTGTGGTAGACTGGTTAACCAGACCACACCCTGAAGTTAGGCCACCCTAGTCCAAGAACTACAGTTGGAAAGGGATCCACCCCTGAAGTTAATAATAAGATGGGAGAATACAGGGAACTGAACCCTGGGCTGCCCCAAATGACGGTTGTTCTCTCCAATGCCTGTGCTTTCCCCACAGCAGCAGCAGCATCCTCACCCTCTAGTGTGGGCTGGCTGCCGAACATGTACCAAAGCTGCAAAGGACAAGGTCAAGAGGAACTGTGTGGGTTAATTAGAGTAAGAAAAAGTGAGCACTCATAAAACCCATGGGAGAATGGAAGGCACTGAATAGCACATTACCCGCCTGTGTGCCGCTCCCAAGCATAAAGTTGACTTTGAAACAATACCTAGTCAAACTCCGCCACCACTTTATTGTCTGTATCAAGTTTTTCCTGATTTTTGCTTCAATGTTGCAACTCATTCTCCCAGAAAGCTATTAATATCCAATTGTTGATGTTTTTCCTCAACAGGAAATAAATTATTGTCCTACTAGTTTATGTAAGGTGATAGGCAGACAAGCAGAGATCTAGGATCCACTCCGCTGTTATTGTTACTAGTGACTGAGTTGCGGCAGAGCCAGAAGTAGGCTACCAGTTCGTGTACTATTTATACTCACACCAGACGTCCTAGTTTCCTGGATCAAGGCAAAAGAAACATCCCTAGTCCACCTTTCTTTTACTCAGTACTGTATTTCCTTTTAGGTTCCTAGTGACTTAAAATGGAGATAAAGCTGTCACCAAGCTCCTCTTGACCTCAAGCCTGGCACGTCTTTTTAACTAGGCCATCAGCAAGCACCTTTTTTTCCCCAAGTTTTTTTTAATCCTTCTTTTGTTTTCTTACTTACACCAAAGTATTGCAGACAGTCCTTAAGATTGAAATTATTCTAGTAATGTAGTTTCCTTCTCTTAACTCCAGATAGAACTATGCACCAGACTTCTTGGAATTTCCAGAATTTTCCCAGAATTCCCCCTTTGCTACCTCACTCAGTACTGTACACACCTGCACCCACGTTTACTCTGTACATGGTATCTTGGTTAAAAACAAAAACAAAACAACAACCACAATAACAACAATAAAACCCCTTTTTAAAATTATAGTAAAATAAAAAAAGAAACTTTTAGAAGTTTTTTATGAGCATCAGGTAAATAGGTGTTGAGAGACAATTCTCCCAGACATTTCTATCCATGTGACAGCTTTTGTCCTGGACTATTTTTGCAATAGAAAACAGAGAGGAAGGAAAAACGTAAATACCCTAGAGAAGCAAGAGGAGCTGTGTTTGCCTTATGGGCTTGGTAGTAAAGAGATTCCCTATGGAGAAAAGGAAGTTTATGGAAAGTAAAGAGACATTAAGGGGAAGACTTCCTAGGTTCCTGAGGCTTCTACCATTCTTGATACTTTCAAGGTTCAGTTGGATCTCCAAGTTTTGGATTCTTTGAGAAGTCTGAGTTGTGCAAACATTTTTTTATGCTTCCTCAGTTACTTTGAATTTCTGTTTCAAAAATGTCAAAATCATTTAGTATCAGTAATTTAGTTGTTTGCCTGCATGTTTACAAAATTTTTAATGAAACCATAAATGATGAGAAAATTTTCACATCCGTCCTGGGGTGACTTTATGAACTTCCTACTTTCAGTGACTTTCCTACAGCAGGCAAGATTAACAGCCAGTCATCTCACTGGGACACTAGCAGACAAGGAGACATAGGCCCAGGTTAGTGGAGGGCATTTTCCCTTATGTTAGCTCAGCAAAGATTAAAGAATTAAAGAAGAAGCTGGGGGGACGGGGGTTGTCAGCCCACCAGAGCAGAAAGGCAAAATGCAGACTCTTAGCTTTTTCAGAGAAACTTGTGGTTTAGTTGAGATGAAGGTTTTTCAAGCTCTCACATGTAAATTGCTTTCCAGGTTTGCTAGGAGAATACCACCTAAGTAAACTTCACTCTGGTCCTAAATGTTAGGCTTAACAGCAATTCTTAGGCCCTCATAGAAACTTCTTCAAAGTTCTCTGAACTTGACCATTAGGTGCTGCTCTTTTCTGATTGGGGGGGGGGGCAGAACCTTACATCTGCATCCTCCCTGGCACTCTTGATAGCCTCTGGATGTCTTCCTTTGGTCCCCAAGGAGAAACTATCAAAGAATCCAGCTTATATTCATTAGCTGTGCCAGATGTGTTCTTTGAACTCAGTGGTGTCTCTTACTCCTGCGTCCTCAGTCTGTGACCTATTTGGCTTACTAAAAACGGACTCTCAAGTCTAGTCTCAAAAGAAACTCTGTTGAAAACTAATCTTCTTAAATAAATTATTTTGTATCACCTGGATTCCCAAACAGGACATTTAAAAATATTAGTAAAACTTCCCCCATGGCATAGTGACTTAGATCAGATATGTTCTCCTGAACTAGGTATATTTAAAAAAAAAAAAAAAAAAAAAAAAAAAAAAAAAACTGGTTCAGACATTGAGAAACATTTAGCAGGAGGGTTTTTTTGTTTTTGTTTTTGTTTTTGTTTCCCCAAAGCAGTCAAAATATCACAGTAAACACTGTATATCTTAACCAGGAAGGTTTGAAAATGTGCTAATCATTAAAACTCTACAAAAGAACTAAAAGGAAGGAATGAGTTTACATTACTGTATTTGATAGTAAAAGAATCTACTTGGATTCAGTGAAATTATCACTCCAGTCCTCAGTGACCTAGTGATGAAATACAGTTTACACTGGGCACAGACCCAGACGAAAGGCAGGGTTTTCATTTGTTTTCTGTTAGTATGCTTGCTTATGTATTCTATTATATGTATTATGTAATTATGTAAATAATAATTATGTATTGTATATTCTCCTGTCTGGGTGTTATTTAAGTTTTCTCTCCATAATATTGATTCCTCATTGCTTTTTCAGCTTAATATAATATCCCATTTATCTAATTTTTCTTTTGTTTCTTTTATTTTTAAATTATTATTATTATTCCTTAGTATAAAATACTTGCTTTTTAAACTAGAGAATTTAGGGAACAATTTTTGTTTTAGTCTATTGTGTTATTTAATTAACATTTACTTTTTTTGTTCCTTCCCTCCCTCCTACTCTTCCTATGGCTGACTCCCCTTTCCCTCCCAAATTCATGACCCCCTCTTCTTTAAATATTGTTCCATATACATTTAAATTAATCAAATACAAAATAAAACCTGTGAGTCAAATCCATTCAGGGTTGCCTGCCTGTATGCTCCGGGGCTGAGCACGTGGCACTGGATAACCAATGAGAGGACCTGTCCCCGGGGAGACTCATTCTCCCTCCATCAGAAGTTGTTAACTGTCAATGAGTGGACCCTGGACCCCGGTGAGAGTTCCCCCATCTACAGTGGACGTCAACTGTTGTTGGAATCATTCAGGTCTTGTTCAGGCTGTCATACTGTTGAGACTTCATGGGTGTAGTGTCCCGTCATAGTTAGAAGGCACAATCTCACAGCAGACTTCC